>NJET01000033.1:0-143806 GCA_002591415.1 Ophiocordyceps australis | reverse complement strand
ATTTTTTTTTCCCTCTTGTGCTCATACAAGAAATCCGGCCCGCCCACCTGCGCGTCATTTGCCTCTCCCTCTCCATATCATTGCCAGATTGCTGCCAGCCCAGCTTCCATCAGCCGTCTGCGCTTCGCTGCCATCGTTCTCGCATCCTTCTATCGCTTCCGCCCACCCCCTCGTCTTCCCCGCCTACCGCCCCCCTTCCCCCCCCTGAAAGGGCCGATTCTCTCAACAACGTGCAGCCTCCCCCCGTCTCCCGTCTCTGCCGCCCTGCCTCTACCGCCACGCGGACGTGCACCAAACTTTTTTTCCCTCTTCCCCAACTTCTGCAACCTGGCACCCCGGGTCCCGTCGAGTACATTTGGTCCCGTCCGACGTCGTCTACAGTCGCATCGAGAGCGCAAACTTCGCGACACGAGACCCGACGCCCGCTGCCCTCCGCCATGACGCAGGCCGTCAAGAGAGCCTGTGATGCCTGCCACAGGCGCAAAGTAAAGTGCGACGGCATCAACCCGTGTCGCAACTGCTCCTCGGCCCAGCTGTCGTGCACCTACAATGCCATTCCCCAGAAAAAGGGCCCCAAGGGCTCCCGCGCAAAGGTGATTAGCGAGCTGCGCGAGACGCAGCGCCAGACCAGTCTGTCGGCAAAGGTGCAAAACCGCATGAATGGCATGGCTTGCCCGCCCAACCCGACTCTGGGCCCTGCTCCGGGCCTGCTTACCGGCGAGCTCGTCAAGGACTGCGCTCGCTTCTTCTTTGAAAACTTGTACCCACAGGCGCCCATTATCGACCCGCGCCAGATTGAACAGCAAATCTTGTACATGGAGCAAAATCCAGACGCCTACTGCCTCATGACGTCGTTGTGCGCCTTCATCATGCTGCAGCCCGGCATGTCGATGCCTCCTGGTGATCCCTACAATCTCGACATGGTGCCTGGCGCCAACATCATCTCCAGCCAGCTGCTGCTCGAGGAGACGCTGCGCGTTCGCAAAGGCTACGAATATCTCGACTCGATGGGCCTCAACTCTCTTGTCACAAACTTTTTCATCTTTGGCTGCTACTGCGGTCAAGAAATGCACGACCGAGCCTGGTATTATCTCCGTGAGGCCACAACCATGATTCACATCATGGGCATGGACAAGGAAGAGTACTATATGCAGTTTGACGCTGCCGAGGCTGCACGCCGCCGCCGCCTCTTTTGGCTCTTTTTTGTTATTGAAAGGTGAGGCTTTTTTTTTTGAGACGCTTGTTGGCACGGACTCAAACTAACGTTTTCTAAAAAGAGCCTATGCCATTCAGCGGCAGCGTCCTATATCCCTCACCGCCACCATTAATCCGCCGACACTGGAAGACGACCCGCACGACTCGCAAACCCATCAGCTCAACAGCTTCATCCTTCTTGTCAACCTATACCGACCCTTTGACGATGTCTTTACGCGTGTTTGGAACAAGGTCAAGTGCCACCTTTCACCGCCCTTCTTGAATGGACTTCAGAAGCAGCTCAACGACCTTGTGCAATCGTATGCATGCCAGGATGGAAACTTTAACGACGTTGGCACCAATCAACAATGGCTCAAGACGACGGTGTGGCAGTTGACGAGCGGAAGCGTGGGTGGCAACGGCGATGATTCCATGTCGTTTCAATTTCCAATGCACATGACTCGGGACATTGTTGTCGGCATGGCGTCGCAGTTTCCCGTGCAAGTTGACCTTGTCGGGCCAGGATTCGTAAGCTGCTAATGCCACACGTTGATGGTTTTTTGGGGGGTTTGTCGTTGCTGACTGTTTTTTGCAGATTGAGAAGCTGATGGAGATGACTTGCCTCTTGACTGACTACCTGTCTCTACAAGCGCCGTCGCGCGACCCCTTTGCCGTTGGACCTCGCGAGCACCTGAGCCAGCTTATCCCCATTGTCTCCATGTCACGCAACGGCGACCACCGCTTTCTGCCGTTGCTCATGAGCAAGATGTGCAATGTCTTGCCTCGCATTGCCAACCCGATGCTGCAGAATGCGCCCGAGAATGCGGCGCTGGCCAATGTGGACATTTTTGACGGCTTTGGCAACGCTGGCATGGCACAGCCGTCGACGGGGATTCAGATGCCTCTGGCGACGGACATGGACCGCAAGTTCCCGGTGGAGGAGTACGACAAGAAGTATGGGCTGGAAATGAATGTCAACACGCCCGACTCGGCGTCTGCATCCAACTCTAGCCACTCCAACGCCTCTCCGCCAATGCGGCCGCAGCTGTCGCAGCAGGGCTCGGGCGAGATGAATGCGTCGTTTGTCGGCTCTCCCGCCATCATGTCGCCCGGCATGGACTACGCGCACCACGGCATGGGCGGCTTTGGCTGCACGCCAATGCAAGACATTGCCATGAGCAGCCTGGCGACGCCGACTCCGCCACAGGGCCAGCACCGCCACCACCAAGTCGCGCACAATGCACCGCCGCATCGGGAACACGCCGTTGGCGCGCAGGGCATGCGGCCGCAACTCTTGGCTGCACACTCGCTCGCCTTTAGACATGGGCAACAGCAGAGCCAAGAGGGCTACCACTTGGCTGTTGCGCCCGTGGCTGAATACCATGGCCTGCATCGGCAAAATCCCGACGGCATGATGAGGATGAATCCCATGGGTGCAGAAGTGGATTATGCGTCGGCCTCGTGACATGGAGCCCGTCGCGCCGAGCATGCCGTGTACGAAGCAAGAGTGTCGTACGACGTTGTAGAATGAAGCTGCAAACCTGTCACGACTTATATATCGGTCACGACTATATATATCGGTCACGACTTACATATATTCGGTCACGACTTGATATATACTCGGTCATTGTCTTGGAAAGCTTTTCTTTTCTCTTCTTTTTCTTTTTTTTTTGTTTTTGTTAGAGCAAGACATGGGCGACTCTCCTCTTTTCTTTTCTCTCTCTCTTTTTTTTTTTTTCTGTTTTTCCTCTTTTATTTCTCCATGCAAATTAGCCTGGTTTTTTTCTCCTTTTTTTTCTCTTTTTTTTTTTTTAATCACGGTCAATTCTTGTCATGTTTTTTTTTTCCATTCCTGGCGATGAGGGAGTTTTTGGGGTGTTTTATGCCTGCGTCTTTTTGAAAGTTTGGGCATGGGATAGGCGCAAGGAGGATTTTTTTTTTTTTTTTTGCGGGGGGACTTGCGGATTTTTATTTTGCATGGAAGAGGCGAAGCAAGAATTTTTGTGTACATGAGCATCTTGGCAGGACGCGGGGGCCTATAACTGGTACCAAGAAGAATGCAAGAATATGTTTTTGGGTCTTGAAGTATTAGACTATATGATTTTTTTTATTGGTTTGATGTTTAATGTTTGTGTAGGGAGAAAAGGTAAAAAAACAAAACACGGTGCGTCGAATAAAAACGTCTGGGGAAAAAGAAGTACGCATTAAAAAAACCACTTTATCCCCGCTTCACCCCCACAGCTCATAAACTCTGTCCCCGTTAAACCCCATCCGGCTCAACCGTCTTGGCCAACGGACCACAACGAAGCGGGCCCCGGCAAGCAGCGCCACGAGCCAACTCGACGATGTAAATGTCCTTGCAGACAGACGACGTGTATTTGTCGGTTTTTACGCACGGCTGTCAATGAGCCCATTTGTCCACCCATGGTGCAAGCAACAAGTCTTTATCCTCGTCGGCTAGACTGTGAAACGTGTTGGCCTCTTGCTGCATATCCCGAGCAAGTGCTTATACAAAGCCCGTTCCAAACGCCTGCTTTGCCGCCTCTATCCCGCCGCAGCAGTCCTCAAGACACCTTGTCCCTCACCAAACCAAACCACCAAAGAAAAAAAAAAAAAAAAAAAGGCACCAGCCCCCTTGATATAGTAGACGTCCCCGGGCTAGCATGCCTTGCTCAAAAACATTTCCATGACGCTCCGCTCCAGCTCCCTAGCCGCCTTATCCGGCGTCCCAGCCCTAAACACCAAGGGCCCCAAGATTTGCGCATACTTTTGCAGCCGCACCCTAGTCTTCTTGTCGTCGTCCCTTTCCGCGCGCCGTAGATTTATGCGCCGCCCCAGCGCCGCCAGGCCCAGCGGGTCCGGCGTCGCGGGACTCAGCTCCGCCGCCACTCGCGCCATGGTGGCTGTGAGGAAGACAAAGGCAATGTTGTGGTTGGGCGCCGACGAGAGCACGTCAAGCACCCGGCTCTTCACGTCGGCCCATGCCGGCGGCGGCAGGGCTGAGACGTTGGCAAGCGACACCGACAGCTCGGCGCAGAGGGGCGCGGGTATGATGCCGTCGGTGAGCGACATCAAAAAGAGCAGCAGCAGCGCCGACATGAGCTCCAGCTTGCGCACCGACGACAGCTCCACGGGCAGCGCCTCGAGCACCGACACGTCTGTATCCAGCGCTGCCACCATGTCGGCCCGAATCGTCTTGTGCTCGTCAAGCTCGGGGCCCCAGGTCGACGCGTCGAGCGGCCAGCCCGCCTCCCGAGGCAGCTCCATGTCCTGCAGCATGGCCTCGTCAGCCACGCACCGCTCCGCCAGCATTTGCATCGCCTCAGTCAGCTTAAAGAGCTCCTTGGGCGCCGAGCAATGCACGTCCAAGTCACTAGAAATCACCCCCTTGATGCCTCGCTCGCGCACAAACTTCCTGATGCCCCCGTCGGGAACTCGAATCAACTCGTCTATTGAGCGGCCAAAGCACGTTGCCAGCCAGCTGCCTCGCACAGGAAGAAAGTGGTCTCGCCCTTGTTCGACGCGCAGCACCAAGACTTCTTCAATCTTGCCATGGCCGCTGTTGAGCGCTTGCACATGCTCCTTATCCAAGACTTGAGCTTCAATGTGTGCCAGCACCGTTTCTCCAGGCTCCAGCGTTACCCTACTGTCCAGCACCTCGATCGCCTCGTCATCTGGCCGGATAAACGACGTGCTGATGCAAAAGGGCGCCTCAGACGCGCCCTGCTCAGAGCCCGGCTTATCGACAAAGGCCAGACTTGCCGCCACGCCGCCCGTGTTTGCAATAGTCACCACGGCATACTTGGTCTCCAAGAAGCCAATCTCGCCAAGGTCGACAACGCTCTCGTCGTGCTCCTTGCTGCCCTCAACCACAACCGTGACTCCCGGCCGGCCCTCATTCTCCGCCCTGTCGAGCTGGCGAGCAACCTCGGCGTGCACCTTGGCCTTGAGCTCCGGCACAACGGCATCGTATTCAAGCGTAAAGATGGATATTATTGGTTTATGGTCTGATGAAGTGATGCGCTGATGCGAAGTGTAAATTTCCTGCTGGATGCCGTCCACAGAGCCGTCCTTTGCCACGACTTGGTCAGCCTCGTCGTTTGCTGTCGTTTCGTCATACTCGTCATAATCGAGACCCGGGCTTCCCTTGGGCTGCTCATCGCCATCAGAGGCCGGGTCATAGCTAAATAAAACATCATCGTCCTGGTCAATGCCTCGCAACTCCATTTCCCGGTCCTTTTGCTTGACAGCCTCCTCCTGCGCCACTCGGTCGTCATGCCGCCGCTTGTCGGTGCGTGTTCGATAGAGGATGCGGTCACACCAGCTCGGCGCACGTTGCTTCTCGCTCGAGTCAAACAAGCTAACCGTTCCCACGTCGTACTTGTATGAAGGTAAAAATGTAATGGCGCCTTCCCGCCAGCCATCATGGAAAAATTTGCGCTGTGCAATGATGCGCTTGAGCTGATCGTGGGGCAAGAGGGAGTCCAGGGTTGCCTGCAGCGAAGCCGGATCTTGGCTGGGGTCGTTGACAAAGTCGTCAGGGTCAAGGAGAGAAATTTCCGAATCGGTGCTTTCCCGAGATTGAGACTGCTCCGACACGAGCGAGACAACTTCATCGTCGCTCTCAGAGTCCTTCATGACAATAATGCCCTGGCCCTCGATTGGATTCGACGACTCGGTCCCATGGCTGACATTGTATTCACCGCGCGTGTGAAGCATCAGCAAACGCCGAATGTCGTCGCCGGGCAGGCCATCGAGGCGAAAGTTGAGATCGCCAAACCAAAAGGCAAAATCCTCGTCTCCAATCTTCTCTCCATCGTCTTCGGCCACCCCAGCATCCACAACCGGGTCAAATAGCGTCTTTGACAAGATTTGGCCCGCGTCCCAACAGCGCCGATGCAAATGATTGGGACTCGCGCCACTAGCGAGATGACAATTGACAAAAACCATGCGGGTTGTCTCGCCCAGAATCAAGCGAGTAGTCACGGCGCCCTTGTTGCCAAAGTATCCCCAGAGACCCGTGCCAACCTGCCTTGTGCTCACGTTGCTGATGGTGGGCGCAAGCTCGGGCGAAGCATATATAAGCAGCAGCACGCCCGTCATTTGCTCCGCGACAACAACTTGGTATCCAGGCGGCACGGCAGCAGCCAGCGCAGCCTGCCACTTTTCCCGGGGGCCATTATCGGTATACACTGCCCTGTTGACATACTCTCTGGTGCCGTTGAGATCAACAACTTCCTGCAAGCCAAGCACATAGAGCCCAATGTCGTCTCCGCCCACCAGGCGCACCGAGTCGGCATCCGCATCCGCCAGCTTTGCCCTGTTGCGCTCAACGGCCGGATTGTGAGCCAGGTCCAAGGCGGCAAAGCTCTTGTCGATGCCGCGGCCCCCGACAAACCAGCTGGCCAGGTCCTTATCCGTGCCAGGACACGCCGCCACGTTCCACGTGCCAATCTTGACGCGCAGCTTCCTCGGACGCACATACTCGGCTCGCCGGGCCTGGACTGCGCGCGACAGCGACTGGTGCGTCGATGCCAGATCCACCGGCTCCGAGCCCACAGAGTGCACAGACGAGTGCCCGGATCCCGTCGTCATTTCTCGGCGGGAGTTGGGGCGACGGGGATGGTGATGAAGAGGATGGTGAACGCGGTGCTGCCAGCCTTCAACGTCGCACGACTTGGTCTTCTAGGCCATGATGAGCATCAAGCTTTTTTGGATATATACGACTTGACAATGTAAAAAAAAAAAAAGAAGAGGAAAATAAGCTAAAGAGGAGCGTCGGGTGCCTGTCAGCTTCACCAAGATCCGCCGACAGGACCACTCAAGCAATTAATGCACAAGAAAATGTTTCAATGACGGATTGTCGTTTCAACAAGATGCAGCCAGTCAGCATGAGAGATGCAAGCGTTGGCTTACAGCTAGTGTAGCTGGCGCATGACCAAATCAACCACACCGTGCAGGGTAGCTGCAACTAAATTTTGTGGCCGAGGCAGCGCCCATTACAAAATCCACCCACTTACACTTTGTCACGACTTTAAACCACCTGATCAATCCCATCCAGTCTTGCTTGGTAGAGAAAACTGCTCCCGGCAACCTGCGCCATGGCCACTACTCCCCGCAAGGCTCGCCACGCCCGACACTCGTCCAGCCTTTTCCCACCCACCTCAGACTACGAGTCTGATGCTGGTGCCCTGGCTGCTTCAGCCGCCAACCAAGAGCCCTACGCGCCGCCGCCACCCAGAACCAACACGGAGCTTAACCTATCCGTCCTGCGCCGCTACATCCCCTCGGTCCAGTCTCTGCTCAGCATCGCCGCAAATGCCGTCGTCTACAGCTTCGATGCCGCCTCGGAGACGTGGGACAAGGCGGGCATCGAGGGCACCCTCTTTGTCTGCACCCAGCTCCCAGACGACCAAGCTGTTAGCGGCGCCTCCGTCTTTGTCCTCAATAGGCGCGGTCTCGACAACCTGTCTGTTCATTTGGCCCACGTTAGCCACGTTGAAATGACGGACGGGCTCGTCATCTTGCGCATCGACGCCCACGCCGACTCGCCGGATCGCGTCCTGGGAATTTGGATTCACAATGACAAGGACGAGACTAGAGACATCAACGGCGCCATGATTATCGAAAGCTGGAAGGCTGTCAGCCATGCATCCGGCGCTACTGAGGTGCCTGGTGCCGAGGCAGAGTCTGCAACGACTGCCGCTGGCAAGAGGCCTTCTCTCGCCCATGCTTATCCAAGCCAGGATCTTGCCAGCACCGACACCTGACCCGAGCCTGCTTCTTCGCCACGTCGCCAATATTACCCAGTCAAGAGATGACTTTGACAAAACCATGTTACGCATCGAAATTCTGCCCTAATCACCCCCTCTCTAAGCAGATTCGACTGGCAAATGTTGAGTCCAACCTTGGCTCCACGGCACAAGTGTCTTGCCAAAAGATGCGCCACCCCAAGCAAACTTGCTCCGGAAGAGGCAGTGGCGTCGCGCCTTGCACCTTGCTCATCCCTCTTGGCATCGCTTGCCACATCAACCCATTACTTCTCTTTAATGACACTTGCACAGAGGCATACCAGCAAGTCTATCCATAGAATAGAGGGTTGCATCAAATGTCTAAAAAGAAAAGAGAAAGAAGGAGTATATCAAAATCAGCGTCACTGCATCCATTAAGCCGTTGACGCGAAGCCACATGACCCATCAAGCTCACGTTGTACAACTTGTTTGCCTGCCTGAGCCTGGCGAAGTCGTCTTATACCGTACCGCTGATACTCAGTTCCCGGATTTCTTGAAGCACTTGCTCCACCCGGGCATCCAGTTGACCTTCGGCGTATTGATCTCGCGTGTCTGCATCGAGATATTGCTGCACCTGGGCCATTCGTGAATATGCCTCGGCACAGAATCGTAGTTGAATCTTGACGAGCGCCTCAAAGGTTGGGTCAAGATAGGGTACTCGAAGGTCAATCAACTGTGGCAGTTCTGTGCTTAGCTGTTCATTGAGCTGCTCATAGGCAACGCGTGCCAATTCCAGCTCCTTTTCCGTCCGCGGAAGCTTGGTGGCGTCCTTGTCTGGCTTCTCAACCAGCTTCTTGACCCTCGCCCGCAGGGCATCGTAATCAAGCAGCTTGTGAGACCGCTTCTTGATGCACTCGTTGACGTCGGGGAAGTAGGCGCAAAATCGCGAAATGGGCTCCAGTACAGTTGTCCGGTACGGTCCGTCCAGGGCTTTGATTGTTTCGGCATCGAGATCTTCGACGGCTTGTTTGTAGCTTCTGCTCACGCCATCCTTGGCGCCCGAGTCGCCATAAAAGGCGTCTATCGTCTCAGCTATCCTCATTTGGGATGCCGTCATGGCTAGACGCGTCTTGTCAGCACCCCGGGGAAAAAAGAAAAAAAAGAGAAAAGACCCAGCCAAGGCTAGCCGTGGTCAGCGCCATACCTCTGAGCGAGTCGAGATAGCCCTTTGCCTCTTTTTGCAGTCGCAGTGATGCCGCCTCCATGGTTCGGAACCGTCTGCAGTCGTGTCCTGGTTAGCCACCCAGACTGCTCAATGCAAATTCCACGCTTGCAGGCCTGCCCTACCTCTCCTCGACTTCATAATCGCGATCATTCGTCTTCTCCACGTGCCCTATGCGACGTAATCAGCACTGGCCAAAGCGCGGCAGCAAGTCGTCATATACGCACCCGTCTTCATCATAACCTGCGTCGTCGCGCGGTTGACATTCTTCTTGAACCCTGCTTGCTTGTCAACTCACATGCCGCAGAGCTTCCGAGTGATGCGCCATGCGCGATTGCACATACCCGCCCACGACATCTTGGCCGAATGCGGGCTTTCTGGCTGGCTCTGAAGCGGGCTGGAGCAATGGCGCGTGTGCCTTGAATCTCGCTGCAGACAACAAAAATTAGACGCGCAAGGTTATTCCTTCCAGATATGAGGGCGGTGAATCCGGTCGGGTCAGCAACAAGTTAAGTGATGTTGCGTTGCACTGAGCAAGTGAGGAAAACTATCAGCTAAACAGGTGTGGAATTGCCATCATCCAAGCGTAAGCCACCTAATACGCACGTCAGCGGTTGGACAGTGAGGCGCAGGTAAAACTCCGCCACATATTCCCGTAAGTCCAGGTACCCCAGGCTAGTATAGCGTACGCGCCTTAACTAACCCATCAGGGAGCTGATCAAGTCACGTGCCAGTATGAACATAATTCCAACCTCATTTTCATGGCTACCGAGCTGGAGTAGAGGCTAGCAAGAGAGAAAAAAAAATCGCCGGCTGGCATCTCAGCACCAATGCACATGTTTCCAACGCTTAGCCGCGTTTTGATTCAGAAATCATGATAAACCACCATTTCCTCCTTATCAGCATCGGGAATCCCGCATTGCAGTTTCAATCTCTTCATTCAGCCGGCCACTTTGCCCTCCAAGGCTTGCAACGCTACTTAAATCTTCCCCCTTTCGAACGCGACAAATTCGTCACCCACGGCGTCCTCATAAGCCGATCCCTTAAATACACCATGGTGCAATCACCTACTCTTATGAACATCTCCGGCCGGTTCGTTCTCAGGGCGCTGCGCGAAGAGAGTTCTGTATATAAACGTTCGAGTCTCACACTCGTTCTCTTCCACGATGACCTTGAGCGGGATTTCTGTGATGTCAGGGCCGTCCCGTGGGGCCGCAGCCATCGGGGCAATCGAGGTGTCAAGAGCTGTCAAAAATATCTCGCGGATACAAGATACCCTGAATGCTCCTTGGCCCGCATTTCAGTTGGTATAGGTCGACCGCCAGAAAGAGACGAGAAAACTGTTCAAGAATATGTCCTCAGACGAATCAATCCTGAAAAAGTAAACGAGATACGACAGACTGCCAAGCAAATTGTTCCGCTTCTTCAAGGCCTCGAAGCAGAATGGATAGCAAAGAATAAAGTATAAGGCCGCACTCAACTTCATAAACTCACCACACTAGCCTTTTCAAGACGGCTACACTCTCCGGAAATGACAAAATACGAACAATACTCAACTTGTGCTCTAGCGCCAGCGTCAACTTTATTCGCATGTAGATGAAGCTTGGTGAAAAGACATAATTCGTCGTGTTCAATCACTATAGCGGTCCAGACATATATTCTAGCCTTGAATTCCCATGTTGCCTGAGAATTCCCGGTGCGCCATTTCTGGATACAAATCTCTTTCTTCCAGCTCGAATAACTCATTTGCTCCCATGTCCGTCTCGCTCCGTCTCGCTCTTAGTCGTTTCATGGCTGTTAAAAAAGACACCAGAACACAAGTGACAAAATGGAAGTGAAGAAGCGGACAATCATCATGGCCTCCCATGATTCATGCCTTTGATAAGTAAAAATGACAAAATCAACCTGCCGCTGAATGGAGGCAACACTTGGTATTCATTTCAAATAGAAAAATTTTCACAATTGATGGTGCTCCCTAGTAGGAACCGGCAACCAGTTCCATAAGTGTGAGTAATAAGCAGGCTAATGAAGTGCTGTCATGGCAGTTGCAAGGGCGTGACGATTGGAACGTTGCGGCGCAAATTTATGCACATGGTTGCCCAAATTGGGAAAGGTGGTTAGAACCGAGTGGACTAGTCGTTGTGCTGGCTCTGGTCTGACTGCTGTCTTGCGTCACTGCTGATACCAGAGGAATGAGCCACGTTTGGGCCAGGTGCATTAGTAGAGTGGTATAAGCTGGGACCCGAAATCATGGCCGAATTCGAAAGGGCATGGCTCGAACCAGAAGACACCATTGCGGAGTTGTCGGCTCCAGGACCAGAAAAGTCTTGATATGCAAGAGGATCCAAGGGCATCGTCGACGGATAGGCGTAGTGCCCCAGTCCTGCGTGTGCGTGCTGAAGGGGCGCAAAGACATGTTGGTCAAAGCTCGGTGGTGGAGGCGGTGGTATTGCGGGAGTCATGTGCTGATTTTGTACATTGACATCGACGGCCATCTCAGTCCCATCCAAAACCTCGAAATCATTGTCCTCATCAGCTGCGTCATCATCGTAGCCTTCACCCTCAGCGGCAAGATTGTTTGCCAAGGCTTCAGATCGGCGCGTAGCAGTGTTGCGTATGCGACTCGCGCCAATCCGTGGAGGCATGCTATCTCGAAGTTCCTGGAATCTGGGGGAGGCATTGAGAAAGTCTCGAAATGAGGACACCATGTTGCCCGAGAAGACACAAAACACATCCCGTTGATGTGGTGTAAACTCTATGTCATCATTAGAGGCATAGCTCGCGCAATAAGCATAAGCAACAAGGCAAAGCCTTACCAGGAGGTGCTATCCGACAATATGATTGAAAGTCTTCCCTCTGGAACGCGGGCACCCCCGTCAAGCTCAAGTGCGTCAGGCGAGGGCATGAATTGAGAAGCTGCAAGATACTCTGAGGGCTAGTGTTAGCAGCAAGCACAAGGCGTGTTGGCTCCAATTCAGCCCACCTTGAGAGTCAAATTGACGCAATAGCTCAAGTGAACGCGTTCCAGGGGTGAGCCGTAAAACTCGGTTCCAAAAAACATGCCATTCGCATCTCGTCGGACGCGAGGTCGGTAGGCGGCCTCGGCAAGCGCAAAGACAGACTCGTCCGTTATAGAGCTGCACTTTACGAGGCCGATGCGCTTCAGTTTTGGAAGAACAGCAAGCCGTCGGACCGACTCGTCTGTCAAGTTTGTACAGCAGGCCAGGTCGACGTAGCGAATCCGGTTGCAACTATTAACCAGCTTCTTTACTCCTTCGTCTGTAATTTGGCCGCAGTGACCAAGATGCACAAAGTGCAGGTTCTTGCCGAGCTTGGCAATGGCGCGTACGGCGGCGTCTGTAATGTTTCGACACTTGGCAAGTACAAGGTTGCGCAGACGTGGGGCTGCATCAATAATCTTTTCGATGGCTGCGTCGGTGAGTCTCACACACGAAGTCAAGTCAAGAATCCTCAAATGATCATAGACTTGATTTTCGGGTAGGTTTAGGAAGGCATTGTCGTCGACGAGTTCGCAACTGACAAGTCGCAGCTCGCGTAAGCAACGTCCCTTTGACAAGAGCGCAGTCACGGGCCCGTTGCCTATTTGGTGGCATTGATGCAGGTCAATTTCGAGAATGTTGGGGCAGTGTTCAGCAAAGGCAAATATGGCATCGTCGCGCAGTTGAACACATTCATTGAGTTTTAGCTGCAGGTGCAGCTAGTTAGCACGAGGCCAGAGAGGGCGTCAGGACAAAAGTAGCGAGCCTTAAATCATACCCGCTTGATAAACTTGCAATTTTGTGCCAAGACAATCATACTCTCGTTGGAGATGCCATCGCAACCCGAGATGTTAAGGCCCTGTAAGCGCTTGCAGTTCTGTGCAATGGCATGGATGGAGCGCTCAGTAATGTTCTTATCGTTGGAGATATCCAGAGCCAGGAGCGAAGGGCTATTCTCAACCAGGGCAACAAGACCCGAGTCTGTGAGGCCTCGGCAGTTTGTCAAAGTTAGTCTCTCGACTCTGGTGCAGACTGCCAGGGGCAAGACGCTGCCATCATTGACCTTGTCGGCCAAGGTTGCCAGGTTGAGCCGCTTAATGAAGTCTCGATATCTGAAAAAGGGTCGTTCTTGGCCTAGTGTCTGACAAATGCGGCGATGGTTTTCCCAGTCACTGCAGGCTGGTCTGTGCCACAGAAGATCGACGGCATTGCGGGCCCAGCGTTTGGAGACAAGCAGGCAGTGATACAAATCTGACGGGGAGTTCAACCTTGAGAAGACACTGATGAGAATTTCATTGGGCAGCCGGCTGACCGGAGGGCCGCAAGATTCCGTGACTTGCATGTCCTGGAAGTTGGGAACGCCAATCGACGACTGCGAGTCGTTGAGGCCCTGAAAAAAGTCCGACTCCTCGTTGTCGGCGGGACCAGGTGATGCTGTCGACGAGGCCGAGCGAGAATCGTCCTGGGATTCGTCCAAGGCAACGGGTTGTAGCGTCGTCATGGCGTCGACTGGTCAACAAGCACGCAAATGAAAGGCTCGGAGCGGTCTCTGGGCGGGCGACTTTTGCTAGAGTCAAGAGGGCGACGCTTGCAGTTGATGGAAGTGGTGGCGTCAAAAGGTGGGAAGAAGATGGGGCCTTTGCAAAAGGGAAAAAAAGAAGGGAAAAAGTAGGTATCAAGCAGAGAGACGTGGCAGAGAAAATGGTCGAATGCTGTCTATGTATGAGCGCTGGCTGCAATGCTCGGGCAAAAGGGCGGTCGGTCTGGGTGAGGAGGCGCTGGCGGACGTCACTGAATGGGCATTGGCGGGTGTAGAGCAAATGGCGGACGGATGGCGGGTGACGTTTTGGGATCGGTTCGGGTGCAAATTTGCCCTCCGGTGCAAGGGAGTTGTCGTCAGCCCTTGGGTGCTGGTCTTGCTAGCGATGGCAGAGGATGCTTCTGAGACGCAACAGGCCTCGGCCTCGGGCCCGCGCAGAGGGTTGGATGCGCGCAGGATGGAGGAGGCGCGAACAAGTCGAGCACGTATGTGTGCAAGGCGCTTGCTTTTTTGCTCAAGGGGCGGCGGGCGGCGATGGCACAGCGATGGTGGTGGTGGCAGTTGTCGCGGCCAAGGTGGTGGTCAGAAGCCGTTTCGTCTACACCGCACGGATCTGGCGAGTCAGCATCACAGATCAGCCATGGATTAAAGGCAAAGAGGGCCAGGGCCAAGGCAACCGACGGGAAGGGGCCGGGAGCGCGTGGAGTCTGGCGAGTCGCACGGCCCAGGAAGAAATGCTGATTCATTCGCTGCCTCGACGCCTTTTCGTGCCTTCCGAGCAAACAGGTGCCCGAGGCAACTAGCAGGGCACGTGACATGACTACGCATTGTTTGATTGGAGCATGACAATTACCCGTACAGTGCGAGCAATCCGCCGCCTCAGAGCTTCTCTAGCATGACCACTCTGCTGCCGTAGTCGCCTTCAAACCTGTACCACACGCCCTTGTTCATCAGCGTCGCTCCCGACACCACTTGCCGCCCATCGACTTGGTACTGGGCCTTGGCGTCGAGTCCCTGGAGTCGAAGCAGTGGCATCGACTTGTTGATGTTTGCCCGCAGCTGGAAGTAGAAGAGAACAGCCTGGCGTCCGTCGTGCGATACAAAGAGCGCCGCTGGCCAGTTGGTCTCCTCGGGCAGCCCAAGCCGCCACATGTCGCCCGTGACCACAATGGGGCCGACCTTTTCCGCCAGCGCAATCAGCTCTGGGACCCTGGCCCTGTCTGCTGCCGCCATGTCGCTGGGGTTGAGCTCGAACCCAAACGATCCTCCCATCATGGCCACATGTGCTCGAAACTCGAGCGGCGTGGTCCGTCCCGTCTGTTCATTTGGCACTGCCGACACGTGGGCCCCCATTACCGAGGGCGGATAGGCTAGAGAGGTGCCAAATTGGATAGCGAGGCGTTCCAATCCGTCTGTGTCGTCTGATGTCCAAATCTGTGGAAAGTACTGCAACACTCCCGCATCGAACCTACCGCCACCGGATGCGCAGCCCTCCCACAGCACATGTGGGAACCGCTGTGTCAGAGTCTCAAAGACGCGATATAAGCCCAGCATATACTCATGATCAGTGCTCGGGCTGGGCGTTTCGTGAATGCCCCGATTGTTGTCCCATTTGACATAGCTGATGTTTGATCCATTGAGGATACGTGATACTGACTCGATGATAAATTCCTGCACCTCTGGCAGCGCGACATTAAGCACCAGCTGATGGCGTGTCTCTGTGCGGGGATAGTCTCCCGCATGCAGCACCCAATCTGGGTGGTTCTCGTACAAGGTCGAATTGGGATTCACCATTTCGGGCTCAAACCATAGACCGAATTGCAAGGTAGAAGACGATGCCGAGTCACCAGTGTCGAGTGCCGTAATCGTCTGGACTAGGGGTTCGAGGCCTTCTGGGAACTTTTCGGGATTCACTTGCCAGTCCCCCAAGCCTGATCGATCATCAACTCGTGGATGCTTGACACCAAACCACCCGTCATCGAGAACGAACAGCTTGACCCCTAGGCTGGCCGACTCATGGGCTAGGCTGAGAATGCTTGTTGCATTATAGTCAAAGTGCAGTCCCTCCCAGCTGTTGAGCAGCACTGGCCGAGTCTGTAGTGCAAACTTGCTCTTCATGAGATGTTGCCTGTAAAGCCGGTGCAGCTTTCGTGACATGGCTCCGACCCCTTCATCAGAGAAGACAGCCACTGCTTCCGGAGAGACGAAGCTCTCTCCAGGCCCAAGGGACCATGAAAGCTGCGATGGGTTAAGGCCCATCATGGCTCGGGTCAGATCCTGGGATCCCTTCTCAACCTCGACACAGAATGAGCCAGTGTATATAAGAGAGAAGCCCCAGGCCTCGCCGTGCGTCTCGGTTGTTGATGGCGAGAGAAGTGAGAGAAAGGGGTTGTGGAAGTGAGATGAGTATCCGGCATTGCTGCAAAAGCTGTTACAGTGTAAGCCAAAAGCGCTTGGCTGAGGCCGCGGCCAGACTAGCTCACCCCTGGCTTCCAAAGTCAACCTTGCGACGGACTCTCATGCCTTCTCGAGCCCAGTCTCCCCTGAGCTGGAGCATGTCGTAGTCTCCATGTGGCAGATCGACGTTGAGACTAGCAAGCTTTTCAATGGTAATGCTTGCGTTGCCTTTATTCGTGACGACGGTGCTACGCACAATAGCATCGTACTCTGGGAAAACAGAGTAGGACAGATTGGCCGCTACAGAGCTATATTTGTCCCACATATGTATAGTGAGGGTCGAAACCTGGTCATCAGTACCAAATGTTGAGGGCAAGCCCTGAAGCGAGGGCTTTCCCTTGGTGACCTGATGAGACTGGTACCGGAATCTACTGACAGCATAACCTTGGGACTGACGTATGCGAATCGCTGGAGTTCGAAAGTCGCCACTGCCTTGGTCTGGGAATTCACGCCTGACTCTGCCAATCACGCCCACCCAGCCATGGATGGGGCCAAGCTCAGCCTCGATACTGTCTCCATCGACGGATGCTCCAAAGTGGTCAGAAATGAGATCTCCCGAGCTATTGTCAACGTGAAATCGGTACGAGACGCGGGCGCCATTAAGGGCAAAGGAGGATCCGTCAACAATGATGGCTGCATTTGATGTCAGCAGTTGCTTGCGTGCTGCATCTTACCACCTACGCTCTGGCAAGTCTTGACCGTCGTTACACCAAACGCCTGTCAGACCCAACACCAATACCACCACAGCTAGCTGCCAAAAAGACGAGGCCATGCCCTTTCACCCTTGACGCTTCTGGTAGCTTGTCAGTCTAGAGGAAACCTTGACCAGCGAGACAATTGGAGCGCCCTTGCTCTATCAACCGCCAGACTGTGGGGGATTTTTACTTACTGTAACCTGTCCCAATCCGGGAGCCATTGGGCATAGTAGCATCGGCTGTAACGGACCATGCTTACCGCCTCATGCCCGATGCTAGGCCCAAGACCAGCTCTTGCAGAAGAGTAACATGAAATGGGTAAGCATCGGCCTGACCCATGTGGCTAGGGATGCTTGCATGCATGACGCTTTAGTATCTGGCCGTGCCATGCCACCACGTTCAGAGCTTATTTAGCCATGTGGTGTAAATTTCATGGTCGGGGTGCATCGTGGACCATGAACCATCCTTTTCAGGGGCTATCAATGTCATTGACTTTTTTTTTGCTGTCTTAATATCCACAGGTTTCCAAGTCCGGCATCGTCTCTGTTGGAACGACTTTGTATAAGAAAAAAATACATGGAGTGGAAAGCGTGCTCGCTCGACTTGTGATGCTACTACTACTCCCTACCTACTGCTGTAGGCGAGGGATGTATAGGGTAGGTATAATTGCTCCTCGGCTCTGGTGACGGCTTCTTCGCGCCCAGGGACCTCAGTCGACTCGGTTGCACCAACCAACGACCACCTAGAAGAGTCTCCCGCGAAAGACTTGTTCTCACAATTGGCGACTCCATGATCTCCTTGACTGTCCTCGGTGCTCCTGGTCATTGACGTTTTCCATCAAGGACAATGTTTCGCTCTGCCGCTCCCGTCCGGCAAATGGTGGCGGTTACGCCATTTCGACTCGCTCCGGTGACATGTCGAACATTCTTCTTGCGAAGGAAACAACCAATCCTCACATCGCAGGAATTCGACCTACAAAAGCTACGGGCTGCGCGACGAGACTATGACCAGCACCGCACCGCCTTCCTGGTAGCAGGCGCTCTATCGGGAATCATAGCCACCATCTACACGGGGTGGAAGCTCAAAAAAGCTATACAGCATAAGTGGGAAAAGGAAAAGGCACAGAAAGGGGAAACACCGCCAACAGTCAAGTGCGATTCTCCCATTCCTACCGAGACTTTCAAGACGGAGGCAGGCGAGCGGCGCAAGGTGGTGCTGCACGATGACCAAGGCCACGAAATTGTTCCCACGGGAAACAGTGTCGTCCCCGTTTTCCCTCGCATCATCAATGTTGCCATACCACCGGGCCAGCATGCAGCCGGTGCTGCTGATGGGAAAGAGAGCCTGCTAGCTACCACCATATCGGATCAGGAGGGCGTCGAGATGACACTGGTCGGTCTCGGCATGCGCACTGTCACCTTTATCGGAATCCAGGTCTACCTTGTCGGCTTCTACGTGGCCACACAGGACATTGAGCGCCTGCAGCACTTTCTGGTCAAAAAAATCAACCCGTTGGCGACGACTCTTATACCGTCCGAAAAGGATGCACTACGCCGCGCACTGCTCGACGCGGTAGACGGTGAGCAGACATGGAATGCCATCCTCCAAGAATCTGGCTGCCGCAGCGCGTTTCGCATCACGCCGGTTCGAGACACAGATTTCCATCACCTGCGCGACGGCTTTGTGCGAGCCATTCAGGCGCGCTCACAGAAAGATGGCAATGCGTATCAAGATGAGGCCTTTGGCGATGCCATGAAACAGTTCCGAGCCCTCTTCAACCGTGGCTCAGTGCCCAAAACCAAGGAGCTCATCTTGTGTCGCGACAACAACGGTGTCTTATCCGTCATGTACGGCGCGGGCAAAGATAAAGAAAAGAGAGACATCATGGGCGTTATACCCGACGAAAGACTCTCGCGTTTGCTGTGGCTCAATTACCTGGCAGGCGACAAGGTTGCAGCAGAGGGGGCACGAAGAAATATCATTCAAGGCGTCATGGAATTTGTGGAACGGCCTGTAGGAACCGTTGCAGCACAGGTTGTATAGACCAGGTGCAATACGATGCCCAGCAAACAAGAAGCTGGCTTTAGACGCATTGACAAAAGACTGGAAGCAGTTGTCAAATAGTTCAGGGGCCAAGTTGCCCCATGAATCCTATATTTTTTTTCCAATCTTGCTCTAGAGACTAGGTGTGCATGCCTCCGTTGCAGAGTGTCATCTATCCCACTTTGTCCTGACTTGCTTCCCGTCTTGTTGAACGAACAATCCCCCCTTAAAGTTGTCTGTGCAGTACCGCCGAGCCACAAGCCATCAGCGACTCAGCGGTTCTTCCTCCGTCATGGAAAAAGACGAGAAACGCTTACGCCTTGAGCGCTCCCGACTCCTTGAGCAGGTCAGCTAGCTTGCCAAGCTTGTTGAGCTCTTGAATATCCGAGTTGCCGCCAATGTGCTTCTTTTTGATGAGCACATTGGGCACGGTGCGCTGGCCAGTGATTTTCTCGAGGGCGTCCTGCAGCTCGCTGCCGTCGTCTATGGTAGGCGCTTCATGTCAGCGAGGCCAAGCGCCATCAAGTCGAGCAAAGCAACACAAGCGTACCCTCCTTGTCGAGCTCCACAGTAGTGTACTCGGCGCCAAGCTCGCTGAGCGTCTTCTTGGTCTTTTCGCAGTAAGGACAGTAAGATTTCGAAAACACCACTAGGACAAGCAGTCAGCCGCCAGTCCCCTGAAGCGTGGAGAGAGCCATCGAAAGAAACCACATACTGACGGCGTTGTCGTCAATAAAGTGCTGGACTTTGGTGCTTGCTTCGGCCATGATTGCTTGTCGTTGAGGGGAGAGCGCAAGGGAAAAGAGTTGTCGAAAGACACGAAACATGGGAGGCGGATGTGTTTGGGAGAAAGCAACCCCCGTGGTTTTATGGAGGTAAGGTACTACCTCGCTCTACATTATGACGCATCTGAGGTTGCCTGCCTGTGGGGCTGCCCTTTTTGGATTTGTCACCAGTTGCATAGAGGCGACATTTTGGCCCATGATGCAATCAGCGCCCGGGCCGACGCGTATTTTCCGACTGGCTGCTGCTATGTATGCACCATGCTAAGACAATGGCGCGAGCTTCCTTTACTCAAAAACCTTTTTCCATACCCAGAGGCTTCGGAGATTGGTGTAGCTTTTGAATCCCTCGAGCCCCATCTCGACTCCAAGCCCACTCTCCCTATGTCCTCCAAAAGGTACATTTGGCGCCAGGTCGAAATGCGAATTCACCCAGACGCAGCCAGCCTTGAGCTCCCGTGCCATTCGCTCAGCTCGCACCACGTCGCGGCTCCAGACTGAGGCACCCAGGCCCGTCCGCAGCCCGTTGGCCCGAGCTACCACGTCTTGGTCGTCGGACCACTTGAGCAACGGCACAATGGGGCCAAAAGGCTCCTCGACAACAATGGGTGAATCGTCGGGCGGATTATCGACGACTGTGGGCTCCATCAAGTAGCCGGCAGAGCCATCGCTGACTTGGCCTTTGAGGGCCATCTTGAAGCCAGACTTTTCCACCTCGGCGTACATGTTCTTGACCAAGTTGAATCTGCCCCAGGCTTTAGTCTGCTTGTCAGAGCCCTTGGTTACCGCAAGCTTAACTTACTGCATAGCGTTCTGGATGGGCCCGAGATTTACACCAGATTCGAATCCTGCCCCTATCTTCATCGTGTTGCGCGTGTACTCGACAAACGCGTCTCTGAACTCGTCGTATATCTTTTCGTGCACATATATGCGCTTCGTACACATGCATACCTGTCCCGTATTCATAAAGGACAGACTGACAAATTTGGGTATGCATCTTGGAATATCGATGTCTTCGCAGACGATTGCTGCATCATTGCCTCCCAGCTCCAAGATGCAGCGCTTCAAAGTCTTGGCACAACTCTCAGCAACGCGTTTGCCCGTAGGTATCGAACCGGTGAACGAAATCATGTCAATATCGGCATGCGACGTCATCCAAGGGCCAAGATTGTCGTCACCACTCAACGTCTGCAAAACACCTGGTGGAAAGATGGACATGGCCAACTCTCCCATCTTGAGGTTGCAGTACGGAGTAAAAGGCGATGGCTTGAGTATCACTGTATTTCCTGTGAGCAGAGCCGGCGCAATCTTGATGGCAGCAAGCAACAGTGGATAGTTCCAAGGCACAATTCCTCCACAAACGCCAATGGGGACATGTGTAATATAAATGGTTCGGTCTTCAGTGTCTTCAAGGACCTCGTCTTTGAGCTGTATCGCGGCGAAGCCCCGCATCCAAGCGATTGTTGTACCAATCTCGCTCTGAGCCATGGCGAGAGGCTTGCCTTGCTCCATTGTTAGCAGCTTTGCCAGTTGCTCTTGGTTGTCTTCTAATGCTTGAGCAAAGGCAATGACTTTTTCGGACCTCTCCTCGAAGCTTGTCTTGGACCAGGCCGGAAAGGCCTCGCGGGCATGCTTGACGGCGTCATCGAGGTCCTCTCTGCTCGCAACGGGAACATGATATAGCTCTTTGCCCGAAGCTGGGTCGATTGCGCGTCGTGTTTTGTCTGATTGCCTAAACCGGCCATTGATAATGTTTCCCGGAAAGCTCTTATAGCACATGGACGCCAGTCAGATACTTGGACAGTATAGTTGAACACTCATGAATAGCTACCGTTATATCCATATCGGTAGTCATTTTAGCACAGCTGCGAAGCCAAGTCTATAGGCTTAAAGGCGTTGTGTATATTTTGTGGCGCAACAATATCTGAAGATGACCTGTGACTACGCGCAACAAGGGAATGGTAGCAAAGAGGCACCACCACCTTTTATCTTGCAGCAACAAGCCTAGAGCCTCAGCAATCCCGCTTGCTAAAGTTATCTTACTAGCACTTTGACAGTGTTTGCACATGCAGACTTACTGGCGCACCCCGGATCTGAGCCCGTCCCGTCGAGAGAAGTGCTATGTCCTCGCAGCAATCCAAGCCATGCTAGGATGTTCAGCTGGCCGACGGACGGCCTGACATGGAAGTCTGGGAGGGGTAGGTTACATTCACTTATTGTTACACTAATAGACAGGAAGGACTTGAAAGCTCAATGTTTGCTCTTGTCTCAAAGTACTGCCGGTCTGCAGTAGATCGTCACCATCATTCGCTATCAAATCCTTCGCATCAAGGATTAGCGGAGGACGGGATTGACAAGTGCGATGAGCAGGGGCAAGTTTGCAGGTAAACAGGCCTCGACTGATTCCAGGTCGATGTTGGTAAGAATGGGTAAATCTTGAAATGATTCCTCATATTCTCATATCGCATCGTTGAGTATGGAATTCTTCAAGACCCGTGTAGGCTCTTCTTACCCTATACCGCCTATACCGCCTCCGCAGTACCCAACCCACTTGTCTCGAGGTAGGCGTGATCTGGCCATGCTAAGTCAGCAATTGGCGACTCACGCTAGTCTGACTCTGACTCTGATTCTGACTCTTGTCGTGACGCCTCTTTCCCCTCTGTTTCTACGAATCCCCCTCGACATCACCACCGGTTGTCGACAGTTTGTTCCGGTCGTCCACATCTTCTAGAGCAGCGCGTCTGTGCTTGCCAACAAGCATCTTGGTCATCGTCTTGCGTGACTGTTGTGTGCTCAATTCTTGGCGAAACACGCCGAGTGTCGCTGCCCAGCCTCGTTGCGCTCTGCTAGCATTTTTGTCCATCCTTGCATAAGCTTTATTATCTTCGTTTCAAAGGAAAAGGGCCGTGTGCGCCGGTTTGGCCCTTCCGACAGTCCTGCAACGCCCGCTATACATTGGCTTAGATTGCGGCAATTGTATACGTCACAAGTTTTAAGCGCCATTTAGCAAGATATCGGCTAAATCATAAATGCTCGATTCGATCCATTGACTGGCACGTCGTCACTTCCACCGGCTGTGGCGTTTTCTCTGCGCTCGAATCTCCGTCCGTCACATGATCCAATCGCCGACTTTGACCTTATCTAGCACGCGCGCTTTACCACTTGTGCGACGGCTGGCGCTGCAGCAGTTATCCAACCGGCTACACCTCTCTCCGCTTCTGGTCCAGAAGCACACGTTATAAAACTTGCGCAAGGTGTCCCTCCCCGAGGTCACCTTCAGAAATCAACGACAAGGTGGATTCCGGTCAGGCTGTCGCGGCATCCGCAGGAGCCCTACACACCATTTCATTCTACTTGTTCAACGGAACTTTGGCCAATCTCTCGTCGGCCGTCCACGAGTCAACTGAATACGTCCAGAAAACGTTTGGAGTTCCCCCAGGGCTAGTATATAGCAGCATCGCGGCTATACTTGCCGTGCCCATTACCATGTCGAGAAGATACGGCTGGCCGTTTTCCTCGACTAACGTCCCACCAGTGACAGACGACGACTTCAGTTATATTACGTCACAGGAGATTGACGATCCATCCTCCATCCCGATACACGATCGTCATAACGCAAGGGCACAAGCATCAGCACTGCCAACTCAAGAAAAAGACTTTCTTCTCATCAAGGCCAGAGGCGTCACATATCCGGCAACCTTTCCCGCCCAGTCCATCGACAATGGGCAGGTCAAGGTGGCAGATGTTCAGCATCGATTTGGATTGATGACGGATCTATCTAACCAAGTGGCACGTCGAGTCAAGTTTATCTACAAGGGCAAGACTCTCAAGGATCTCAACGCACCAGTCTATGATTATGGAGTTCGCAACGAGTCAGAATTGATGGCTATTGTGCCCAGTGTCAGTAGCGACAGCAGTGCGTCAGAAGAAATGGTCATTGTCCGAGACCGTCCCAAAAGTGAAACAAAAAAGAAGCGCTCTAAAAAACGACAAGCTGGAAGAAGGGCTGCTGGCGCAGACGGCGATTCTACGACGAGCAGCACCATTGAAAGCAACACTGCCGCAGAACCCCATACATCGGCATCGTCAGGCGCTGGAAGCAGCCAGCTGAAGCGCATAGATGAGCTCTCCAACGAGTTTACGACCAAGTGGCTCCCGCTATGTGATCAATATATATTATCTCCACCCATGGAACCCAAAGCCCGCGAAGACGAGCACCGGAAACTTTCAGAGACATTAATGCAGAACGTCTTGCTCAAACTCGACGAGGTGCAGACAGATGGCATTGACGAAGTTAGGCGAAGAAGGAAGGATCTTGTTAGGCGAATCCAAGATGTCTTGCGTGACTTGGATGTGGCAAAGTCAACTTGAGGTAGAAACTGAGTCTGCAACATTTGAGATTTATGACAAGGAGCTATACACTTTGACCTGTCTTGTTTTGTACTGGGAAATGCCTCTTCATCGACCCATTGCGGCTAGGGATAAAAGCATATATTTTTGTATTTTTTCTTTTTTGGCAAAGTGTTTTCATACATTGCTTTAAGCGGTCAGAGCAATAGTATACAACTTCATCGCCTAAATACTTCAAGGCACTCTTTGTCGACTGCACAATGTCGGCATTGGACACAGTACTACTTTTGGACATGAGATGAATATTATGCCTAGATGCCAGGCCGTCGGCTGACGTGGAAGATATTATACCAAAATTGAGCACAAGGGATACTGAAGCAGTTTAGACATAGCTGATGAGTACTAGAACTGTGTAGGAGCAACATGCTTCGTTGATGAGGAGTGAAGTTATGTCGTGAGATTCCATGTCACGTGCTATTCGAGCGGGGCAGAAAGGAGAAACTCCGGGCTTACAAACTTAGGTAGGTCTGGCAGCCCTAAAAACTGCTAAGAGTCTGGCAGTTTTTCGCTCCAAAGAAAAGCAGCTAGTCCCAATTCAGCTAGCCTTGCTAGTCCTCAAGGCACAACCAGGAGCACTACACGCTTGTGGGTGATTTTCACGTCGACAACCATCCTCGCGACCACAATATAACGCCCACCCGGGACAGCTAACCCCAGCAACGCAGCCACAGATTCTCACCGGTGCGGTCGGAGGATCTGTCTGTTTGTTCGCCAGTCCTTTCCCCTCCGTCTTTTGGTTGTTCAAACCAGGGAATCGATACGATGTCGACATTTGAGCCGGTTGTAAGTAATCAAAGCCATACTGTCATTGACTATGTCACGATGCGCACAAGATTCGAGAGACTTGAAGGACTTGAGTTACTTGAGGGCAGGCACTTGTCGACTTGTTGTCCCAGCGCTGCAGCGCAAGCATACGTCTTGCATCATATTGGGGCTAACGTGGAGTGACTGACAGGTCATCATCGACGGCAAAGGCCACCTCTTGGGTCGCTTAGCTAGCATCGTCGCTAAGCAACTGCTCAATGGCCAAAAGATTGTCATTGTGCGCTGCGAGGAACTCAACATTTCTGGCGAGTTCTTCCGCGCCAAGCGTACGTCACCATTTACTTGATGTTCCATCCACCAGCAAACATTGCGACGGCAACCGTTTGGCTTGCAGGCAGATCCCCTCGAATCTCTACCAAAGACTAACTCTTGGTAGTCAAGTATCACGCCTACCTACGGAAGATGACTCGATACAATCCCACCCGCGGTGGTGAGTCCCAATTCCTTGCCCAAACCGCGCGCCTATCCCTTCTGACCAGGCACCAGGACCTTTCCATTTCCGAGCCCCCTCTAGAATTTTCTACAAGGCTGTTCGCGGCATGATGCCTCACAAGACAGCGCGTGGCGCAGCTGCCCTCGAGCGTCTCAAGGTTTTCGAGGGTGTTCCTCCCCCATACGACAAGAAGAAGAAGATGGTTGTACCGCAGGCTCTCCGAGTCTTGCGTCTGCAGCCTGGCCGCAAGTACTGCACTGTTGGCCGGCTGAGCCATGAAGTTGGCTGGAAGTACCAGGATGTTGTTGCTCGGTAAGTCTCAAACTGAAAATGTGCGACTTGGGGCATGCATTAATTATATTGGCAGATTGGAGGAGCGAAGAAAGGCCAAGGGCCTTGCCTATTACGAGCGCAAGAAGGTTGCTGCCCGACAACTCTCCGATGCGAAAAAGAACGCTGCCACCAAGCCCGAGACGGCCAAGGCCCTTGCTGCGTATGGCTATTAAACACTTCTCCGCACACTCTCGACCCCGAATCGTCCGGGTAGCTACGCATTGTCTTTGAATTTTATCGTGCGGTTCATTAGATGGCGTGGCGGTTTATAACGGGTACTTTTTGATGGCAAGGGCGGTGGCTCATGTTCGGGACCGTTATTCTGAATGTTCAACAAATATGGGCGGAGCTAGTGGGCGAACCCCAAACGAAGCAGAAACATTGGGAAGTGATGTCGGGACATGCGAACGAGACAAACAAGATGGCTTCATCGTGACCAACGAGTCCAAGAATGACTTGGTGAATTCCTCACAGGACAAGCTTTATGGAAATATACCACAAAGATGGGGATTTGTAAATCCCCTCTTCTGGGGCCTTTTCAAGTTTCCAAAGACTTTGGATAGCCGGTGTACCTTGTATACTGGTCATGAAAATGTGCGCGTAGCAAGAGTGGTTTAAATCAAGTCTGTTGACTCTGTATGTATTCATAGCTAAACAAGTTGATGCCGAGCCGTGTGGCGACGATACTTGTTCGGTTCAAGCCATTATGGTTTTGCCTGTACCAACACCTGACTACCTAGCAAGAAGACGTTGCTTAGTGTGTAAAAGACAAGAAAAAAAGGAAATATTAAAAAAATTACCAAGGCCAAAGTAAGCTGTAGCGGTATGAGAGTATCAGCAATTGATCACATCACCTGGTTACGTATAGTACAGTAGAGTACAGTAGTAGTAGTCGATCAAACAGGATTGCGCAACACCAAACAAGTCTTATTATGCTGCGCAGTGTAGGTTAGGTAAGTGGTGGGACGGGAGACTAAGCGTGTCAGCACTCGTGATATGTCACGTGCAGGTACCGGATGAGGATTGAGTGCATCAACTTCAATTGTCTTGCTGTCCTTTAAAGCTTGCTCTGTCAGGTGTCAGACTACACCACGCTTCGACGAGCAGGGACATGAGCGACATGATTTGGCGGCCACGAATTCATTGAAAGCCTTGATTGAAATTACAGCATTATTAACGCTGCTATAGGCTGGCAATTCCGGCTTGGCCTGGAACGTGACAATAAATTGCGCCCAGCACCCGAACGCCACGCAAACCGAACAAAGAGCGTCGGGCCCACCATGTCAGAACTAGAACATTTCGACCTGCTACCGCTGCGGATGAATGCGCAGTCAAAGGCGATTGAAGCAACGGTGCACACGCGGGCGCTGGACGCCGAACTGGAGCAGCTCAACAGCCTGCACCGCGCCATGCTCGCGTGCGAAGGAGGCGCAGGCGGAGTGCCGCCGCCGCCGATACCGGTGAACCCGAAGCGCACGGGCAACGTGATGAAGCTGCGGGACAATGGCAACACGGAATACCGCAAGAGCCGGCACGCCGAGGCGGTGCGGCTCTACTCGCTAGGCATACAAATGGCGCTGACGCGGCCGCTGTGGGAACCGGTGGCACTGGTGCGCGACGAAGTGAGCGGACTATATGCCAACCGGGCGCAGGCGCACATGGCGATGCGCAACTGGCCCGAAGGCGCGGTGGATGCAGAAGCAAGCGTCGAGGCCAAGCGCGTGGGCAATGCAAAGGCCTGGTGGCGCAGGGGCATGTGTCTAATTGAAATGAAGAGGCTGGACGAGGCGAGGGAGTGGATCAAGAGCGGCCTCGAGGTGGAGGGCGAGGAGGGCGAGCTGGTGACTCTGCTTGCGCAGCTTGAGACCATGATTGACTCGAAAAAGGGCCTTTGAAGGAAAAAAAGAGCCACATTTTTTGGGGGGCGGGCCTACTCTCAACGTACCCGGCAGTTTTTTTTTGGGGGGGGGGGGAGGAAACAGGGCTTACGACGGGGCAACGAGAAGAATTAAACGGCAACGGCCAAAGCTCCGCATAAGAGGCGCAAATGGCTTGAAGAGAAGAAGGGATTGGGCGTTGTGAAATAGGGGCTTTTCGGGGGTGCGAATCGGCCTTGTCCAGGGTTGTATTTGCCCGCGAATTGAGACAACAAGGCCAGTCTCCAACATGCGTCACACTTGTTGCTAGGGCCACCCCAAAGAAGGCGAATAGAAGGCATGGAAAGCATTTTGCATGAATACAGATTAGACACCTCGAACGCTTACACGTACGGGTACCGCTTGTACCGTTTGTGAAGCTCTCCCCCTCTCGGTGCATATAAAACCTAAACCAGGGTTTGCCTAGGGCATGCATGTCTCATCCGTCGTCCAGATGCTCCAAAGGCTGTCTCAGGTTCTTGGCTTCTAGGCAAACCCTCAGCACCAGTCTTTTTCTTGCGTGTATTGCACCGCTGGCCTCTGCCTGCATGCCAGAACCCAGACCTAGTCTCATGCCCGACGCTTTCTTTTGCGGCGAGTGCATCGATTCACATGGCAACGTGATGACGGCACACGCAACTTTTATTTGCGCCCAACACGTCACCTTCTGGAACAGCACATGCAACACCACACATGACGCTGCCTGACACACTAGAAACAGCGGGAGCATGTTATGCCCAAGCATGATTTTTATTGTTTTTCCATCCTTTGGATTGTGCGAGACAAGAGTATGCACAGGGCGCATCGTGAGGGCCGTCACATTTGGCGCGTAGTCTCGTTGAAATCATTGACAAGTTGTAGGTGCAACATCTCTCTAGAGGTAGAAGACATAGATATCAAGACAAAAAAAAAGAACAGTACTACCCAGGAATAACAAAAGAGAACAAGGCAAAAAAAAAAGAAGTAATTCTCGCCCGCTAACGTGGCACTCGCAAGGATGATGTTTGCTGTAGTTGCGTCAAAGCTGCCCTCGTCGTCATGTCCTTTGCCATGGGCTCCGCCACGGAGCGGTGTTGCGTCACCATGCGACAAGGTATTGACGCCTCGTGGTACACGCACATTGGTGTGACCGGGCTATTATGCACGTGTCATATTGTAAGCCGAGCCACCGAGATATTAGTTGGTGTTGGACGGCCAAGCGCATGACTGATATATTCCGTGTCAGAAGCTGAGAAGCGTCGTAGTGCCGTTTTTGTTATTTGGGCCGCTTCATGCCGGAGGGGATGCGGCAAGAGCTGGCGGGATGAATGCAAGAGACGAGGCCATGTCCACTCTGCTGGAACCAAAACGAGTCGCACCCAAGGCTATTAGGGCGTTGTCTGGAAGCTCCAAGAAGCGATGCGGGTATTTGAGGCGAGATAGTCAGTGGCAGCGGCAGGAGAGGTGGCTTGTTTGGTGCAGTGTTGTTTACGTCGACTTGGAGCCTTGCTTCTTTTCATTGGCCAAGAGGCTATCTTGTCTGGGCCGCATAACGGCATCTTGGCTGCTCATGCGGCGATCGAGGGCGCGTTCAAGCTTGGCGCCGAGGGCGAGTTTGCTCAAGCTGTCCGACTTTTCGTCGCTGAGAGCTACGCGCTGCGACGAGAGGGCCTTGTTCTCCATGCGGTCGAGGCCGAGGGCAATGTCGCGGATTTCGGCTTGCCCAGAGTCGGAGGTTTGCAAGGTGGGTGTTAACGAGGGAGCAGCCATGCTAAAGGCGCTATAGCGGACAGAGGTTCTAGCCTGCTTGTAGAGCATCATGAAGAAATTAGCGGCGAGTTTGACAAGAAAGAAGCAAAGAGTTGGCAAAAAAAGAAAAAGAAAACGTCGGCGGGATTGTAAAGCGGCAAGGGGGGTTGGGTGAGAGAGTTTTGCTTGTCCTCTGATCAAACAAAGTAAACTGAAATGAAGACTAGGGTTTGACAAAGAAATAAATTGAGTTTTTTTTCTCTAAGAAAAACAGACAAGCGGCGGCCGTGCGGAAATTGGAGATTGAACTTGAATGTCTTGCGAACCACAAACCCGAGCAATCATGGGACACGGCCAAGGGCGGACGGGATAAAATTGACCAGTCTCATGATATTATTCACATGATGCAACAATAAGGAGAAAAAAGGGCAGACAAACCGAGGGAGCCATAATAGGGCGGGAGGATTCTAGAGACGTGGGCATTTTTTTTTTGCAATTTTTTTTTTTGGGCGAGAAGAGGAATGAGAATGAAGAAAACGGATCGGCGAGCAAAAGATGGGACGGCAAAGGGATTAAAGGACACCAGATGAGAAGGCGTGACAATGAGTCAAGAGACGAGTAGCGGGCTTAAGATTCGAGGGGGGATGCTGGTCTGCGTCGAAGCCAGGCGTCAAGTGCGGCAATGATGAGACGCCTTGTCAAGCTAGTGGGGGAACCCGGAAACAAGGACGCCTTTAAAAAAAAAACGGGGTGTGAAGAGAAAAGAAGCCCAGAAATTAAAAAAAAAAAATCAAGGCCAAAAAAAAAGCCATGCAAAAAAAAGGGCTGTGTCAAAGGAATAAACATGCCATGATTGGCAGCGCCGGCCAGGGCTAACATGAAGCCTGAAACGGGCAGCAAAAAGAAGAAGCAGGGGGGGGGGCCAATAAAAGTATCGGAGCTGGACAACTATGTATTTTTTTGGGGGGGGGGAACCCATTTGGTGCCTTGCTGCTTAATACAAGGTGGGTAGCAGTACAATGAGGCGTTTGGGCCGACGCAAGGGGGGGGAGAGAGAGAGCAGGCAATTTTGGGGTGCGCCCTCAAGTTTGCGCTGCGGCGGGTGTTGTAGCGGTACGGGGGGGGGGGATCCACAGTGACGGACAATTCATTGTGAGGTGGGCTAGCTTGAGCTTGCATCATGGGCTGGATTAATTCTGGCATGGGGATTAAGCTCGATTCGCTAGCATTGGATACAATGGCTTGGGCTAATGGGCGTTGAGTGTGGGCTTGGGCTTATGAGTATTGGGTGTAATGGTCTTTGACACTCGACAGATTGGCATCATCAGGCTTAATTCGCGAGCAGGTTAAATGTCAACACTACGCTCGACAGATTGGCATCACCAGCATCAAGCATATTCGCCAGCATTCGATACATGGCTTGGGCTAATGGGCGTCGAGTGTGATGGCTTGGGCTCATGAGCATTGGGTGTAATGGTCTTCTACACCACACTCGACAGATTGGCAGAGCATCAGGCATAATTGGCGAGCAGATTAAATGTCAACACCACGCTCGATAGATTGGCATCATCAGGCTTAATTCGCGAGCAGATTAAATGTCAACACCACACTCGACAGATTGGCATCAAGCTTAATTCGCCAGCATCCAAATCTCGACACAATAACCAACATTCTCGACTCGCCAGCCCCAAAGCCTACCTCTCCAATCCCTAAACCTCGACACCACTCTCAACAGCCATCCTCCCCCCCCCCAAAACAAAGCAAACTCCCCTTCAACCCTCTCGCGGAGCCGCCTGGCACCTCAAGCAACACCCGTGATCACACGTCACCATTTGCGTGACGCTGCGATTTGTCCGCCAGTCGCGCTGCCTGCGCACCACGGGAAAGTCGCACCATCCCATCTCATTGGGGCCCTGGCCGCATTTGCAGCATATCCATCGCCGGCCCAGCGCCTCCCACGCGCAGTGCGCCAACCGACACGGCTGGCTCGTGTTGCTCGTCTGTCCAACTTGCGCGTTTGCACACGGCCGGCGGTACTCTTGTCGTCTATCCCACCCCGCGTCATCGCAAAAGATCCATCTTACCGACGAGTGGCCGCAGGGGTGTTGTTGGTATCTCGACTGGCACATTGTCTTTTTTTTTCGGCAGTCTTGCTTTCTTGAAAGACGAACAAAAAAAACACTCAAAAAAATGAGAAAAGAAGCTGCCTAGGTGCAGAAAAGGCGCAAAGGTGTTTGGACCCCGGACAGCAAGATTGCTTTGGGGCTGCCACTTATACGTGGTGTTGAAGCCCTCGCTCACTTTTGCTTCAAAAAGGGCCCCTGACGCGCCTGCCTTGCCATCTCGTCTACCACGCTCGGCTGCTCTTGGTCAAGGTACCCTGTTTTCTGTGCTTGTTTGGTCTGCGCGGTATGCTGCTCTCTCGCCCTCGTCAATCACTCGACGCCCGTTCGAATCGAAAAGCAGCGCGCTGTCTCTCTTTGCTTGAGCCATGGCGGCCTGAGGAGAAGTGAGGAAGCTCGCCAGAAACATGGTGCAGCTTGCCCCCGACCAATGGTGTTCAAATTCACGGCCCTGGGACAATGAATAAAAAAAGGGCCAATTCGGTCCTTCAATCGGCTCAGCCAAAGCTGAAGGGTGGGCATTCTCGTTTGCGCATCTCGAGTTGCACAAGCCTTCTTCATCAGCTAAAGCGCCCCCCCTTCCCCCTCCCCTGCATCTCTCTGCTCAAGCCTCACTCTTGCCGAGACACTCGGCACGAGATGGGGCGCTCAATTCCAGCTCGAGTAGAAAAAAAAAAGGGCGTTTTTTTTAAAAGCTTCTGCCGTCTTTGGCGTTGCTTGGCGAGCCTTGGTCGTGTTTCTCGGCACAGACATGCACTTTGCCGACGCGGTCTGGCCTCGGGAGGGGTAGTCGGTGTACCGAGAGGGCGAGAAGAGTCTTCTTAACCCAGCAGATGCATCTTGCCATGAGCGAGGCATGTATGCAGACTAGAGGCACGCGTTCGGCTACCGCATCACAACGAGTTGGGGATAGGGCTGGCTCATGTGGCACAAGCTCTTGCTGTCCTACACACACGCGACATGTCAGTCTCTGGCCGCACGGCGCAACGCAATGGCCTGGCATTTCAGCTCAGCATGCTTGGCTGTGCCAACAAGGCGTGATATTGTCTTGACACCTGTGTCTGGCTCGGCAAGCCATGGGAACAAGACTTGGCTTCATGTTGAAAAAAAATCGACACGAGATGAAGCCTGCCACTAGCCTGATTCTCCAGCATGCATCATCCAGAAGCAGACTTTACCCCCCCTCCGCATCACGAATCCCCAAAACCTCTCACCCAAACAAGCAGAAACCAAGCCGCACCCCTCACCCGCTCTGAAGCCGAAAACTGCCCCTCAAGCAGTTATGACAACACATGTGCTCGCACGTCATGACCATGCCCCCGTGAATCTGCATACTCGCACACCGCGCCGTCGTATTCATGACATAGCCACACTCGCAGCAGTTCCATATGCCGCCGCGCACCGAATACGCGCACCCGTGCGGCAGCAGCGGACACGCCGGCATGATGCTCCCGCGCGGCGGCGGCCAGGCAAATGTTTGCCGCACGTGGTGCTCGCACGCGGTGCCCTTGTTGCTTGAGCAGCGGGATATCCTGCTGCCGACGTGGCCGCATGCAAGCACGTATTGCTTTTCGGTGCACATTTTTTCAAGGCTGCCCTTTTTCCTTTTTCTTTTTTTTTTTTTTTTCTTTGGGTGAGTCTTGTTCATGCCAAGAGGGCGCGGGTATTAGTTTGAGGCGTGAAATACGCTAGACGTTGGGCGCAGCTCTGCCTTGGGATGAAAAAAAGGCAGCGTCTTGCCCGTATCGTAAAGTATGGCGTCTTGCCCGTATCGTAAAGTAGGGCGTCTTGCCCGTATCGTTAAAGTATGGCGACTTGTAAAAAAACGTAGAGTCTTGGTATTCTACACAGCTCATCACTTTTTGCTTCCCCCCTCCGTGCCCCTCGTCGACTTTGCTTCAAATTTATACATTAATATTCACGCCCATGATGCCAAATACCACTTTGCCGGTGAAACATGTAAATGAGTCTTTTTTTAAAAAAAAAATCACGAGATGGGATTTGGGGAAACCAAGCAGCAAAGGAAAAAAAAAATTACTGGCACAGTGCAACAAGAGAAAGAAAAAACATGACAACTCGTCAAGCCATTTCTCACCCATTCCCCTCTTTAAAGCGTCAGCCAAAAAAAAAAAAAAAAAAAAACTCTTGGCAGGTCCGTTTCATCATATAAAATTTACGCGTGACTTGATGCTTCACTTTTTTTAAAGCAAAGTAAAAAAACAAACAGTGCAAGCACGACGATTTACAGAAAAAAAAAAGGTACCTCGCCGCACAATGTCGTGAGTCGGTTCCGCGATTCTTCGGACGGCTAGTCTAGCCGAGATATGGCAGAGGGAGTAGAATGCTTGTGCTACGGAGCGCGAGGGCCATGTTGTTGTGTTTTTTGAAGAGGGGAATATAAGAAAAAAAAAAGGGATAGATGTTTCCAGCCAAGAGGGGGGTTTTGTTGGCTAGTCTCTCCTTTACGGGACTCTTTCAAAGCAGACGTCTTGATAATGAACCAAGAGAGGCTGGGAGGGGATGGAAATCCAGGCACAGAGGATTGAAAAGCTTCATCTCGACGGATTTGCCATGTGTCATGAGCACATGTAGTAATACACGGATAAACCCCCTAAACCACAAAATAACAGAGATGAATAAAAAAAGCGTCACACAAACACAACAAGGCCTGTGAAGCGCGAGCCCCCCCCCGGCCCATCTGACTCAGGCCGACTTCTTCCTGGCCGTCTTGTCCGCCGTGCACATGTGACAAACATCATGATAGCAAAAGGTATCCGGACTGCCAAACTTCCTATTCGTACACGTGCGATAAACATTGCCCCCGCGCTGGCACACGCAGCAGACCCACACGCCGCCCAGGTCCTGCAGCCGACAAGTGCCCGCCGCGCACTGCGGCGACACGACGCACCCGCCCGTCGAGCAAGGGTCCTCTGCATTGACGGCGTGCTCGGGCGTATACAGCACATTGCCACACGGCGCCAGCACCTCGTTGGTCAGGGGGTGCACGGCAGCGTCGGAGCAGTAGAGATAGTGTGCCACAAAGGCCAGGGGCCGCGTGCAGGGCGCCATGTGGTGGTGGTGGAGGAGGGAGCAGATGCACATGCTGGGGCGGCCACAACGGGACCTGACGTCAAAAAAAAAGGAGGGGGGGGGTTTCCAATAAGAGTAACGGGACCTTGATTAGATGCGTCTTGGCTCGCGTCTTGTCTTGGGGCTTCTAGCTGATTTGCTACAGGCTGAAGAAGAAAAAAATGCAAAACGGTGGATGCTGGTGGCTCGGATGGCTTCGTCGTACGGGCTGTATGTCTCGGCCAGAGACTGATGACGTGAGTCAAGAATCGAAAAAAAAAACAAAAAAAAGGGCCGCCGTGGACGAAAATAATGGCAGAAAAGGGGGGGGGGACAGCCAGTGGTTCGGGAGAAAAGGCCGGTTGTCTGTTTATCCTAGTTGTGGCTGCCACAGTCGAGATTCTTGCCGCCCAAGAGTCCGTGTTTGACCCAGTCGCGAGATGCAAATGGTTCTGCTTCCGGCTCTCAATAAAGACTTGATGCCATGGGGTGGATTCGTGCGTTGCTGGCCAAGACGGTATAGTGAGGACGCAGCGCAATTCAAAGCTAGGAACCCTCTTCAATCAGACGCGCGACTGCCACATCAAGAGGAGCCGAGGAGCGTGACAAGGCGTCGAAATGGTTTCCAAGCTTGAATATTGAATCATGGACCGTCTTGTCCAGACGAGTAGAGTCCAAGTCAACGACTCGTCGCAACAAGATGGAGGAAAAAAAAAGACTTGTAAAAGACGGGTTTTGATGGGTCAAAACAACAAAATCAAGGCCATGCAAGCATCCACGCTTCTTCAACTCAATGCCAGCAAGATTGAAATGTGGGATCTTGTAAAGCTTTTATGAGAAGCAAGGCTTACTCCCAAGGGGCCCTTACGGCGCCATCTGCAAGCTGCACCAAGATGCAAAAAGGGCTCCAAAAAAGGCACCATGAGCCTGTTGTGACGCATACACGACAAGACGGCCCTTGAGCGTCACAGCGTCTTGTCGTGCTCGACTGTCAAATTGACAAGTCTGTAGCACAACGCGCAGTGCTGACATGATGAGAGCAAAACATGTCCAGTCAATGCATCAAATCACGTCGCTCAGCACCCGGGCAAGACGTCGACTCAACCTTGAGCTTCGGGTCCGGGCAGAGTCTCGGAAAGGAGACAGGACAAGAAAAACAAAAAGAACCAAGGCCCAGTGGCGTTCGGGCAGCTCGTCGTTTCAAGCAAGAGGGGGGGGGGGGGTTGGAAAAATCAAGTCGGGCCACGGGCTGATGCTGGCTGGTCCTTGCCCGCAAGTGCATGCTTGGCTGCCAAGGAAGCGAAGCGACGCGCAGCAATTGCCCGACGAGGCAGCAGCAGCGACCAAGACGACGACGGAGGACGAAAAAGAAAAGAGAGCAAGGCGTCACACAGCAAGGGTGGCGTACATGGTGGTGGCATGCATGTCAGGATTCAAGACAAGGCTCCGTCGCAGCTTCACGTGGCGTCTCACTCGCAAGCAAAACCACATTCATCGAGGCAGCACGACATTGTCCGCTTGAAGCCTTGAAGCCTTTGAATATGCACATGTCATTGCGTCAAAAACTGTCGTCGAGTTAGCCGCTGCCATTGGGGCTCAGCGAGGGGGGGATGGAGGCCAACCGTATCTCGTACGAGCCTGCTCGAGTCATGTAGCGCACCCACTTGACGCTGGAATAGTTGCTCTTTTCAAACACCTTGAGGTACCTGACCAGCAGGCCCGAGCTGGTAAACATGAGCAGGCTGAAGCTCATGCTCAGGGGCGGGCGGCTCCAGGCGCGCTGGTTGGTCATGCTCGTCAGCATGGCCTCGGCGCTCAGGACAAACTCGTTTTGGCCGGTGAAGCGGCCAATCTTCCAGACAATATTGTTTTCGCTCGGCTCATACTTGGCCTTGCCCTGGGTGCAGCGCTCCGTAATCTTGGCCGTGTTGAGGGGCGTGGGGATGCGCACCACGACATTGGTGGCATACAGCTTGGGGCCAAAGTTGGCCTTTACGCTGATGCTATACTCAACCTTGGAGCGGCCCACCTCGTTGACAATGGCGTGCACCTTGAAGGGCAGATTCACGTTTTCCGTGGCGCGGTAGCGCATCAGCTCAAACTCGCCGTCGGGGGGCACAAAGCTAATGATGCGGTCCGTGTCAAACTTGCCCAGCTTGACGCACTGGTGGAACTGGCAGTCCTCGAGCGTCACGCTGCCCGCGGCTGCCTTGGTGGCCTTGCTGCCGGTGCGGTTGCCGCTGGGATAGCTCTGCAGCCCGTCATTGTCCAGCAGCAGGCGGTCGTTGAGGCCAAACTTGCACTCGGGCGTGCCAGAGAGATAGGCCCGCATGACAATCTGGCCCGTCACGTCGGCACGCAGCACCGCCCCGGCCGCCGACATGAGCAGATTGACATCCTCAATCACATCCACAAAGGCCTCGTTCTTGCGGTACTTGACGTCGGCCTTGCGCCACGACAGCGCTCCCGTGGCCTGCATGGTGATTTTGGACGTGTCCTGCGGCCGCGCCTCCGACTTGACGCCCTCGGTCGTAATGTACATCTTGAGCGTGTCCGTCTCCGTGTTTTGCGGATAGCCAAAGTCGATGATTTCTGCGCAAAAACACCGTCAGTCCTATCCACTGCGCGCGCCGGCCCAGCCCACATTACCATCTAGCAGCTCATAGACAAGCACAAAATTGCTCTTGACCGCCTCCTCGTCCAGCTTGCCAAAGTAGCCCTTGCCCAGCTGGATGAGCCGGTAGAGAAACTCAAACACCAGTGCTGCATTGGCGTTGCTCTTGGTAATCGCCACGAGGTATATGTTTTCGTGCTTGACATGGCTAAACGTGGTGCTGCCCAGCGTCAAGATGGGCGAGCGCACCTGTGCATTCGAAATCACCTGGATCCGGAAAACGTCGGCTAGCCGCGGGCGGCAGTCGTTGCGAAAGGCGCGGAAAATGAGGTTCTCGCCCTTTTGGTTGAAGATGAGGACGCCCGATATCATGATGGGCAGCCGTGTCGGGGGATTGGAATGCTTGCATGCGGTGGAGAGCGCAAAAGGGCCATCAAGGGCGCCCAGGCACCAGCACAGTGCCCAAGGACAGTGCCCGCTTCACATATGATACGAAAACGAGACCGAGCCTCACCTTGAAGCCGACCTCTGATCTGACCTCTGGCGGCCTTGTCGGCTGCTTGTCTGCCAGCAACTTCCCTAGCTGCGTGGCAATGGGCTTGGCAATCTTTCTGTTGTAATACTACACATCATGACAATGTCCTGGCTTTGCATTCACCTACCTCGGCATCCCCATCATTAATCTCGGTGAGGCATCATCACAGCCATTGGGCCACCATGGCTTCCACCGCCTTTCCCCTTCGATTCATTGGGCCCTGGAAGGCGCTTCTCGCGTCTCACGAGGCTCAGCAGGCAGATGACTTTCCCAACCACCATGTTGCCGATCCCGAGTCCCTTGTAACGAGCAGCTTGCCAAAGTCTCTGCTCGTCGGCACTGGCTACACCATTTTTACTCGGGCCATCTTGCCAGCAATCATGTCGGCCCAGCATTCCATTCACTTTGTGACGTGCTATTGGGCGTCGTCGCCCACTTGCGATGCTCTCCGCGATAGCCTCACCAGACTGGCGACATGCCGCCAGAATGCAACATCAAGGCTGCGAATCTCGATTGGCTTCTCCTCCAGAGGCCTGTTTCAGAAGCTGCTGCACACATCGTCCCGTAATGGCTACATATATCCACCGTCGCAGTGGCCGTCTCTTGGTTTGCCCGATCAAGAGACGCTTCGCCACGGCGCCATTGACCTGGTTGTCAAGAGTCTCTTCTTTACTCCACTCAGCGTCATGCACCCAAAATACGTCATTGTTGATGACTCGACCGTCTTCCTGCCCAGCTGCAACGTTAGCTGGGAGCGCTGGTTCGAAGGCTGTGTAGAGCTAAAGGGCAACGTGGTGACTAGGCTGCTTGCTTTTCACCAAAACGTTTGGGGCACCTTGGCCGACTGTGAATTAGATGCATCATATCCTCAAGACCAGTCACAGGGACACGAGCTCAATAGCCGTTTTGATGCCACCTCGGAAGGAGACGCTGACCAAGATGATTTCCAGCAGCGCAATGCAACCACGGCAATTAGATCCACAAGATTATCCTTTGCAGAAGCGGTTCCCACAATTCTTCTTCCATCATCGCACCATCGGAATCCTGGTTTCAGCTTTTTTCCCTTTTTGTCCCAATCCAACCCACCCATGACACCTCTCAATGCTGCCCTCTTGACACTCTTTAGCAACGCCCAACAAGAGATTTCAATACTGACGCCAAATGTCACTTGTTGGACTGTTGTGGATGCATTGCTTGAGGCTCTGAGTCGTGGCGTCAATGTGCAAATCAGGACCAGCAAGGGCATGATGCTCATCGAACAACTCGTGACGGCGGGAACAACAACGGCACGGTGTCTGAACAAGCTTGTTTGCAGATTCAAGGAGCTCCAGCAGCAAAGGGAGCGGTTAAACGATGCAGAATCCCAGCTCGTCACTCCTGGCAAGCTCCAAATCTTGTACTACAAGCCCCTTGAGGCGTGCAAGCAAAACGAGGACGAACCCGTTTTCAGTCACTTCAAGATGACCATGGTGGATGGCGAGTACCTGGTTCTCGGATCGGGCAACATGGACAGAGCCAGCTGGTGGACAAGCCAGGAACTGGGCATACTGTTTTACATGCCTGGCTTTGGCAGTCACAAAATATGGGATGAGGTGCTCGACAAGAGAACCGAGGTACTTTTTTGTTCAAAAGACGGCTGATGCTTGCAAGAAGAATGATGTTTGTAATCATGAACAGTTTGATGTTGCAACGCCTCTAGAAAAAAAGAAAAGAAACAAGCGAGATAGGATGGATGGAGTCTAGCTAATCCAGCTCTGTATCGGAAACGTCTTGGCCGTTTTCATGAGCCTTGATTTTTTCGAATATATGCAGGAAATCCTTGGCGTCTCGTGCGCCACTGACGTGAAAACGGCTCTGAAAATCGAAAAAGGGAACACCAGTAATGCCGCGAGACCGTGCCAGCGACGCCGCTGCATCAACCTCGGCACCACCCCTGTCGCCATCTACAAGTTCCTCTTGAAAGTCTTGCGCCGGAATACCGGCACGGGTGGCAATATCGCGCAGGACATGATGCGAGGTAATGTCCTGCTCCTTTTCAAAGTAGGCAGCAAACAAGCCATCCACAACAGCGAGCTCGACACCATTGCCATATGCCTTTGCGAGATGAACCAAGCGATGCGAATCTCTAGAGTTGCCAGTCCGGCCGCCATGTCTAAAGCTGATGCCGAGCTGGCTGCCAACAAGGTCGAGACGCTGCTGCATGAGGCGGGTGCGCTGGGCGCCGAATTTGCTACTGTAAAACTGCTGCTTGTCGCGGCTTGAGTCGGGCCCACGGGGCCATGCTGGCTCGAGCTGGTAGGGGAGAAAAGTGACGGAGAAGGAGTCGCCAGTGTTTGCGGCTTGTTGCAGCCAGAGGCTTTGGGCGCGCTGGAGCTGGCGGCGGCCAATGTAGCACCAGGGACAGACTGTGTCTGAAGTGACGGAGATGCAAAACTTGGTCATGGCTGTGAAAAAAGTGTAAAAAGACTTGTTGCAGGGGGGCAATCTGTATAGTGGTGTCTGCCGTGCTCTTTATAATGCTTGCTGCAGGACTCACATGCAGATGCTCATGGGACAGCTTGCCAATCTTATACAAGAGGTTGGCCTATTATTAATGCTCGGCCACGCCCACGGGAGCAATGATGCTAGGGTGCCTTGTCGTTGGAGAAAAAGCGGAGTGGGCCGACCCGAGTTGGTTGGCTCAGACTTCAATTTGTAATATAGTCTGGCATTCAGGGTTCGGGCTCCATGTTGGGTCCAAGAGCTCAGCAATACCACTACACCTTTTTGTACAAGCACACTGTCTATAGCAATCAATCACATCATCCGGTGAAAACAGATGGCTGCATAATATATGTAGTAATCAAGCCAGCACTGTAATGGCCTATCCCTGAGCATTTGACAAGCCGAGGTGGCGCCCACTTGCCCAACACAACACATGAATGATAAAAAGAGCGTGCCCTCCTAAACACCTCCTCGGACAATTCCAACCTTTGTATCCCTTGGTTTCGCACTCCTCCCACCGGCCATCATGGAATCCACGCCGACGCCGACGCCCCAGAATGACCAAGCCTCGCCGCTTGCCAAGCCACTCAACTTTGTCTTTAGTGGCAAGAGTGCCAAGAACCGTCTTCTCAAGGCGGCCATGACGGAGAGAATTTCATCGTGGGATGCGAAGCATTTCAAAAAGCGCGGGGTACCTTCCAAGGCTCTCATTAACCTATATCGTCGATGGGGGCAGGGCGGCTATGGCATCATCCTCACCGGCAACATCATGATTGACCATGACCAGCTAGAGTGTCCCGGAAATAGCATTATCCCTCCCGGCGCTCCATTCCATTCTCTTCGCTTCAACCGGTTCAAGGAGCTGGCCAGAGAAGCAAAGAGACATGGAAGCCTCGTCATTGGCCAGGTCAACCATCCTGGACGACAGGTGGAGGATTATGTGCAGAGGTTTCCCCTCTCGGCTAGCAATGTGCAGCTCGTCCTGCCCTCCGGCAATGCAACGTATGCCAAGCCGCGAGCCATGGAGCAAGCCGATATCGATAATGTCATTGCGGGCTTTGCTCATGCTGCCGAGTATCTCTACAAGGCTGGCTTTGATGGTATCCAGATCCATGCAGCACAGTAAGATCATGTTTCATCTGTTTCTAGAACAAACAAGCAAGAGCATCGACTAACGCTTCCTCGTAGCGGCTATCTCCTAGCCCAGTTCCTGTCGCTCACCACGAATAAGCGGACGGACCAGTACGGCGGCTCGCTTTCAAATAGGGCGAGGCTTATATTCGAGATTAGCGACGCCATCAAGGCGCGAGTGCCGTCCACGTTTATAGTCTCCATCAAGCTCAATAGCGTCGAGTTCCAGCCCAGCGGCTTCACCTTCCAAGAGTGCAAGGACCTGTCTATCCAGCTCGAGCATCACGGCTTCGATTTCATCGAAATCTCGGGCGGCACATTTGAAAAGTTTGAATTTAAGCATAAGCGCGAGTCGACGCGTAAGCGCGAGGCTTTTTTCCTGGAATTTGCCGAAATGATACTCCCGTGTCTTCACCAGACAAGGGTATACGTAACGGGCGGCCTACGCTCAGCAGCCGCCATGGCCGAGGCGCTGGCTACGGTTGACGGCATTGGCATTGGCCGGCCGTGCTGCCACGAGCCAGATATAGGGCAAAAGCTGCTTTCAGGCACAAGCAAGAGCGCTGCGAGTACGCTTATAGGCAGCGATGAGCTAGGAATAGATATCCTAGCGTGTGGTGCACAGTAAGTGGAAATAAAAGGGACCTTGCATGCACGCTTTTGCAACTAACCTGGTGGTTTAGGATGGGGTTGATTAGCCTGGACAAGCAGCCGCTTGACTTTGGGCGGGAGGACCACTACAGCTTTTTCAAAGAGGAAATGGCCAAGCATGTTGATTCAAAGGCAAACGATCCGCGCAACTTTAAGTCGGGCTGTGTAAAGATTGAAAATGTTGAGTTGAATCCGTATGGAACGCCGTATGCGACTCTTGCAGCTTGCTAGACGGCTCTGGGGCTTGACGAACAAGATTGAGAACAAGATTGAGAACAAGATTTAGAACAAGATTGAGAACAAGATACAAACAAGACCAAGAATAGTCATCAGCTAGCAAAGTAGTGAGAAGAGATGATTGATTTGTCATTGTGTCGTGCTTATTCACAAGTAGATTATAATTTTGCCCCTGTGCTCTGCCTCTTCGCAAATAGTTGACCAACAGCCCACCAAAGAGTCCATCAAGACGTTGACGACTAGTCCATCAAGAGCGCACTTTACAGACAGACTCCAATGCAATCGGCACCGCCCTTGGCCGGATCACAGCCATCATTGGGAGCATCATAGCAGCGCAGCCCCTTGGGACAGGCCAGGCCAGCAAGGCCACTACACTGCGGCGCATTGTTTGGAATACAGATGCCAGGGCGATCGCACGCCATGCCGCAGTTTCCGGGGATGCGAGGATCGTCCTTGCACGTTGTTCCCGATTTGCACTTTGGCGGATCGAGGCGCATGCCGCCGCAGGAGCCGTAGTTGCGCAGCGTGACACAGGTGCCGCGGCACACGTCTAGGTCGGTGCAGCGAGGCGAGTCAGGCACACATTGCTGATTGCTGGGGCAAGGCGCGATTTTGAGACCGCAGGGACGATCGTATATAACGTCGGCGGCCAAGGCCAGGCTGGCAAGGCCAAGAGAAAGGAGCTGTTGGACGAGCATTGTAGGAACAAGTATAAAAGAGTATGTGATGCTATCCAGCGGGAGGAGGCTTCTCACTGCCATGAGCAGACTCTTGGGTCTTTTTATAGACACTGCCATGACAGACTGCTGACATCTTCTCCTCACGACGCTGGCGTGCATGCATGCGTCTTGCAGCTTACAGTCTGGACGCTCCAGGGCCCTGGTCCCATGCTCGAGACGAACGCTTGCTGAGCCTCCGACGCGCTGCAAAGTTTATTCTTCAGCTTCAACCCCAGCCCCCCCCCAACTAAAGTCTTACCCGCCAGTGGTGATTTGTCCAATGGCCAAACCAGGCGACCAACGGTAAGCTTATTCGCGCACCCGGTCAAGCTGCCTCTTAACAAGGAGGGGGCTGTAAACTCGATCCTGTACTTATCCCGGGCGACGGTCCTTTGCAATTACGAGCGTGCTTTTCGGCGTACGAACCGAGGGGCCGATTGGTGGCTGCATATGCACATGTAATGCAAACTGTCACGATGGAGCAATGTTGAGCGTTTGCTGACAGGCCCGATGCTCCGTCGGCGGATCGCGGCAGGCAAGCCAGTGGAATTACGTGGTCGAGCGGTTAGAAGTCGATGCTTGTGACTCAACGGCTGGGGCCATGAGCGGAATCACGGACAGCCACGGCTTGGTGGACAAGGTGGCTGTCTGCCGTCATCACTGCAGGGGAGTGCTTCAACGTGACATTTCTGTATTATTATACATTAAGCCGGACAACAAGGCCTCCTGACAAAGCACGCCGTCCCGTATAGGCCCAGAATTATTCAACGTATATGTCTATAATTCAACAAACGTCTGATGTTTGTTTTGAGGCGTGTCATTCGGGACCAAATCTAGTCCCCGTCATCTGCTTTCCTAGCCTACCAAACTTTCCAAAAGATTCATACCGCCCAGGTGGCAAACCTAGACATGGCTTGGTCCAATGTCATCGGGCTTTGGCTCCCTAAATACAAGGTTGACTTGCCCCCCCTCGCTCATAATGGTGCTCCTCCTATCAGCCAAGACATCAATCAGGGCCGCCCTGGTAGCCCGCTCCAGGTCGTCGTCGTCCTGGCCCGGGTTGGCCGTGGTGTAGTCGAGCCACTTGAGCAGGCTGTAGACGACAAAGGCCAACAAGGAGCCCATAAAGGGACCCAGCCAATAGATCCAATGGTAAGTCACAAAGCCAGTAATCACGGCGGGACCAAACGACCGCGCAGGGTTGATTGATGTGCCGGTATAGTTTGTCAGAGCAATGTGGGCGATGAAGCAGGAAATGCCTATGCCCAGGGGAGCCAGAAACGTGGCGCGGTGCTTCTCAACGGCCAAGAAGTAGACGCAGAGAACAAGCTGGGCCGTGAGAAACATTTCGAGAAAGATGCCCTGGACAATGCTGGTTCCGTTGGACAGACTGTTGGCCACGCCCAGCGGGCCAGGGAGCAGGCCGTCCACCACTGCCGCTGCGGCAATGCCGGCTGCCAGCTGAGCAATAAAGACCATGGCACCCCGCAGAGGCTTGACGGCACCGACGAGGACAAGGCCCAGAGTGACCTTTTTTTTTTCATGTGAGTCAGCACGGGTAATATTTTTTTTTTCGAGCCGTGGTGTATATGTTTTACTTACAGCAGGATTAAACATGCCGCCGCTGACACGATAAAAGATCCAGACATTGACGGCGAGGGCAGAACCAAAGGAAGCCGCAACATATAAAAGACTAAAAGGCATCAAGGGCGCGCCAGCAACGCCGGGCGAGTTTGTGGAAAGAGCCGTCTGGGTGCCGATAAAGGAGAGCAAGAGAAACATAAAGGTGCCGCAAAACTCTGCAATAACCGCCGTGGCATTATTGCGCAAGGCACTCGGCAGAGCATGCGGCTTGGCCACTGCATCCGCCATTTCGTCCTCTCGAATATGGACAATGGGAGCGTTGGGATAGTGCGGGTGTAGGGCAGACATGATGAGCGCGCAAAACTTGGAAGCAAAAAAGAAAAAAAGGAATCGAGAATTAGACGAGACGAGTCGGAAACACGTCCATGGGAAAAACAAGGCCGTTATATCGCTTCCTCGGCCGGACCCGCCAACTACGCTCGAATCTCATCTAGGATTTTCAAAGAGAGACGACTCAAGACGGGCTAAGCAAGGTGGATTGCTCAGCTCAACAGCTACAAATCTCAACTTTGCCGATACAAGCTAAAGGCAGTGGACACCAATGACTTTTTGCAAAACACACTATATTCCTCAGAGTGAAATTGAAGCGTCAGTCAAGGGGGGAGGGGGGGGATTCAGTGTCGGACGAGGCTAAGGATCCGCATCCCAAAGGCCGAGGATTAAAAGGTTGACTCGTACACGAGTGATGGAAGCTGAAATGAACTAGACATGTGGCTCGACGTCGTGCTGCCCCGCCGCCTACCGGGGGCACTAACGAGGGGGTTCTTTTACGTCAGGGGCGCTCGTCGTGGGAGGCTAGGCAGGGTAGGCGAGACGACTCGGCCGTTTGAGAGGGTCGACGATGGTGGCACTTTACGCACTCAAGTCGTATCCGGAAAGGCTTCGTTTTTTTTAATTTTTCTTCCCACCTCGAGCCCGACTCATTCTAGCTTGGGAAAAAGGCGTGCAAAAGTTTATCTGCCAAGAGTCAGTCAGCCACAGCAATAACACCGAGAAAGATGACCCAGCCACATCAAGACGATGACCTCATTCCTCTCTCGATTTTTTTTCGATTTATTACACGTGTTTCAACCTGATGATCTGTTAGATTTAGGTTCCAGCCTTCTTCACCCTGCCGGTATCAAGTCGACGGTCCATGGAGGTCCGCGCAAGACCAAACGGGTAGAAAAGCGGCCCCTTGGCAGCCATGTTCTCGAACTGCCTTGCAACAAGCCGGATAATCCAGCACTCAAATAAACCGCACAATTAACCCTCCTTATGCAAGCCATTGCCGCGTCGCTCTAAATCCGGGTGGCTGAAGCGGGTGGAGCCTGGGGCCAAGCTGCGCATAAAAACGGACCAGCTGACTCGGCACCTTTATTAGCGCAATACGGATCGCGCGCCGCAGCCAATAGCCCCTCTGCGATTCCTAGGGATGCGGCTCTGGCAACTCCTCTTGACAGGCTAATACAGGCTCGCTCGTCTTGTCCTGCCCTGTCCAGCCCCATGTCATGGCTCTTGGCAGTCGTCGAGACTGTCTAAACATGGTTCTTTTTTTTCTTCCACGCCAGAGAGGGTTTTTTTTTCAGCACGTCATGGTGACCGACTGCCGATAATGACGTCTGTGCGGGAGCCAAGGCAAAGAAACAAAAGGCTGAAATGCCAAGGACACGCTTTTGCAGTAGTTTTTTTTTCTCCCAAGGCGATTCTAGTCTTGTTGGTCTTGGGATACTCGAAAAACTGGGATAGCCCTGACAAGAAGCGTTCTGCAGGGATGTCGAGCGTGCATTACCAGCTCGTTTTGCGTGTAAACGGGCCTTGTTTTTTCGCACAACAAAATCACATCGCAGGCCGTCTTGTAATCTTGCTATATTTGTTGAAGCTAATCTTGTCGGCATATATATCCGAGCTCTGGGCCCAAGGGGGCATGAAGATGATCTGGAGTTTTGTTGCTCAAGTGGCGACGAGGCGAAAAGGGCAACAAAACAAACGGCAGCCTGCGCGTCTAGAGGACTCGACATATCTTGGAGATTCATGTTAGCAATCAATTCGGATCCAAACAACTTGCAACGGAAATTAAAGCAGGCGTTGCAATCTTGTAACCTCTGGCTAGGTTCGAGCGACGATGCCGAAATTATAAACAAGTCTCGTGCCCCCAACGTGTTGTCCAGTCTTGGCCGACCTTTTGCTTCTTGTGCTTCTCTCCCACAAACTTTCAACTCCTTTGGCATTAGTCTCTCAATTTCGAAGCCACAAAAGCTCTATTCGTTCCCAAAGTACATCGCCCTCTTGTCAAAGCAATAACGGAGAGTAGAATGCCCCCTCTGTCGCCCAAAAGGTAGCACATGGCCAAACAGCTAGAGATTCAACGTACCATTGGAGATGAATGCCCAATGCTGTTTTGTATAACCAAGTCGTAAACTGCTGGCTCTTGGACGACTTTCTCGCTCTTCGTTTTCCCTCCAATGGGCATGAACTCATTGAGGCATGGAGCCAAGTCGTCGCCATAATTGGCTCGATATTCTTCCCTCGGAATTATCCATGGCAGTTGAGAGACTTTGTCGTAATCTATAGACCCCGTAGTCTGCTCGACTATAGCCTTTCTCCCCCCTTGTTGCCGCCCAAAGAGGCATGAAATCATCAAGAGGGAATCGAATCGTCATGTTTGGCTTGATAATCTTTCCCTGCAACTGTTGAACAGTTTAGAAACTTGTTAAAGGTCTTGAGGGGCGCGAAAGAGCATGGATCGATGCCCAAATGGCTCTGTGACACTCGTCACTGTATTGTCGCTCTTGGTGACGACGTGCAGCATCATGCCGTACGAGGGAAAAAAGCCTTGGGAATACTGTCTATAGATTAGCGACGAGACAGGTTTCCCATGATGGACTGTGAGTTTCTAGATGTGCTGCTAATGGGCACGCGAAATGTCCGTCGCTGACCGTGTCCAACCAGTAAACTCTGCGTGCTGTCAACATGTACGAGCAACAACAGGGTCTTGTCTTGTCAGTCTTGATTGTAAATAACACCAATGGACAAGGTATTGAGATGTTGACGCCACCTCTAGGGTGGCAATTTTGCCTCCAAAGCCAGCAAGGCACAGCAGGCTTGCCGCCTTTTGAGCGCCATGCATGGACCGCCTTGCCGGTAGATGCGCTTCAAACTTTCGATTCAACATTTTGTCAACTAGTTAGCATGACTTGGAATCGTTCATCTCGTGCAGAGCACTCGGTGTTGTTGCTCTAGAAGTAGCGGCGGTGGCGTCGCGATCGCAAAAATAGGGGGCTCGAGGCATCGTCAAGGAGCTTTCTCGTGCTAGTGCCGTCAAGACGACCAGAATAGCCTAGAAATGTCCTCCAAGTCGTCCTCTAGACCATGGAGGCCTCGGACTGATGGGAAATGGTTAGGGTGGTAATGGTAGCTAGGTGATTGCAGCGACGGCGACAAAGGTAGCTCTCGGGTCGACGACGAGTCGCAAGTTTGCAGTCCTTGAAGAGACCAGGTCCTGTATCGCGTCTAAATGAACAAGGTAGTCGACTTGAAGACTTGAGAAGCCATTCAGAGTGGTGATGGTGGCTAGGTGGTTGTGACGATTGCGACAAGGTAGCTCTCAGATTGACGACTAGGATTCGCAAGGCCGCAATCCTCAAAGAGAAGATTCTTAATGCGTCTAAATGATGGAATCAATCGACTTGAAGACTGGACAAACCCGTGGCGAGCAATAGTGTCTGCCACAATGGCCAGTCAGCTAGACACAGAATGTAAACAAGTAGAAAACAGGTAGCTAGGGGGAAAATAAAGTAGCATTAGCCACTAGCCATGACATTTACTGTGAAAACATGCTATATAAAAGCCTGGGTTTCTGTTCTTTACATCTATCTATATGTACAAGGGACATGACTGCACCAGTGCCTGTGGTTTCAGCTGACTACAGAAACTCGGCAGCATATAAATAGAACTTGCCCCAGTAAACCGTGCGCATACCTCTACGTATCTCCATTTCTCACCTCACCCGCCAAGACGCCTCGTCTTTGTCAACATTTGCCTTGCTTCTTGTCTGCTACGTTTCCATGAGATTTCTGTTGCCTTTGGACTGCCGACTTGGAAAGAATAATTTGGCATAGTTTCTCTGCGTCGAGATCCTCGTGGGCAGAATTTTACATTTTCCGCCACATCGGCCAGAGCGCCTCTTCTTTGCCGATATTGGCCTTGCCTCTTGTCTGGTACGTTTCCATGAGATTTCTGTTGCCTTTGGACTGCCGACTTGGAAAGAATAATTTGGCATAGTTTCTCTGCGACGAGGTCCTCGAGGGCAGAATTTTACATTTTCCGCCACATCGGCCAGGGCGCCTCTTCTTTACCGATATTGGTCTTGCCTCTTGTCTGGTACGTTTCCATGATATTTCCGTTGCCTTTGGTCCGCCGACTTTGAAGAATGTTTTGGTATAGGTTCTTTGCGACGAGATCCTCGTCCATGGTGCGCCTCGCCCTCCAAGACACCTCGTCCTTGTCAACATTAGCCTTCCCTCTTGTCTAGCACGCTTCCATGATATTTATTCATCTGCCAGCTTGGCAAGAATGGTTTGTCAAGGCTTCTTTTTGCGACGAGGTCCTCGTGAGCAGACTTTTTCCATGCGCCACCTCTACCGACACGAGGCCCCTTTTTAGAGAAGAAAGAACGCGAGAAAAGAACGGTAATGGAATGCCAGCACACCAGCTACAGAAAAGTCTAGTCGAAATACTGCGCGTCGCAACGTCGCGCGTGCGTCGTGGGTGCACGATTGAGCCCCATGGATACAGCTACCAAAAAAACCTCAAACCAAGAAATCTGCCCACTCTCTCTATAAAAACACTGTTTCTTCTCCTCGAGCCACTATAGAGAGCGCCGAGAACAGCTACAGACAGTATTAAACTGCGCTTGCGTCGTGCGTGCACAATTGAGCCTCATGGATGCAGCTACCAAGGAACCTCTAGACCAAGAAATCTGCCCTCTACCTCTATAAAAACACCATTTCCCTCTCCTCCAAGCCTCTATAGAAAGCTCCGAGAACAGCTACAGATAGTATTAAACCGCGCTTGCGTCGTGCGTGCACAATTGAGCCTTATGGATGCAGCTACCAAGAAACTTCTAGACCAAGAAATCTGCCCTCCACCTCTATAAAAACACCATTTCCCTCCTCCAAGCCCCTGTAGAAAGCTCTAGAACAGCTACAGCTAGTAGTGAGCTGTAGCGAATAGTAGTGACTCTCACATCAACATGGGCCATGTCTGTTCAGGGGGTATTCATTCTTCATCTGAAGGTCAAAACTGGGCCTGGGCCAGCCACCTAGCCATTTTCACCTTGTTGAGAAGGAGCAGAGGGAAGGAGCGAGAGGGGGCGTTTGCCAATTACATCATGTGCAAAAAAAAAAAAAAAATTTCGAGGCAACCCTTCAACTTTTATAGCGTCAAAAGTACTTGGCTCGTCCTCCCCACCAAGTATCTCCCAGACTAGAAAAATGTAAATTAAATCCTCCAAAAATCCCAATTGATCAGGGCTTTGCGTCGTGTGATTAGGAGAAGAAGAGTAAAGCCGTAGACAGTAATTCTCTCATTATAGGCATAGTAGGGGCAGAGAATTCGGCCTGTCCCTAGCGGGGGTGCCTTATCAGAGCTGTGAAAAGGCCGCCTCAACAGTATGCGTTAGCAGGACAAATTTTCCTCGACGCATGCCCTATGACCTCGACCCGCACACAACCTGAACAGAAAAACATTGGCCCTACTCATCCCCCACGCGCCCCTCTTCAGCGTTTGCTCGTCCCTCTCCCAGACACCTTTTGGCTGCCAATTCTGTTCAAGCCGCGTTTCTTGAACACTTGTTGATACAAACTCCACGTCTTGGAGATACTGAACAGAATTGGTCGCTTGGCCTCGTTGATACTGTCTATTTAAGACCTCTTACCCCCGCACATCTTTACCTCTTTTTTTTTTTCTCTTCCCAGCCCGCCTTCTGAAGAGCACCTTGAAAGTAGCCAGCAGGCCTTGATCAACACGCTCTTCATCTAAACAGTTCTTATCATCCCAACTCCTCGTCACATCTTTCATCCTCCTTTTCGACATGTCGGATAGACCTCAAGGAAACAACCCTGCAGAGGGCAGAGAGAATGAGAGGCAGTTGCTGGCTCGAGCTCTCGATGCCGAGAACCGAGTAACTTACTGCTACGATGAGCTCACAGTCGCTCACAACCAAGCTGAACGTGCTCGACGAGAGTACAACGTTGCCGCAAGAGCAGCACTAGCCCCTCCTCGACGACGCGCTGCTAGACGCGGACAGCTGGGACGACAGCTGGGAATGGCTCCTCCTCGACCCCAGCCGCAGCCGACTATTGGCAATGAGCAGAACGCGGGGCAACAGCAAGGCCGAGCTTTGGTTCGATTCAACGATGGAGTCAACATTAATGCCCAGCCACAGCAGCGAAACAATGCCAATGTGGCGGAAGCTCAACAGCAGCAAGGCCCAAGCATGGCGGCGCAGAATCATAATGGCGCTCAGCAAAACGCCCAGCGACCAGGTGGTGGAATTTTGGTTCGACTCAACGAGCGAGTCAACAATAATGTCCAGCCCCAGCAGCGAAACAATATCAATGTGGCGGAAGCTCAACAGCAAGTCCCAAACATGGTGGCGCAGAATCAGGCACAGCAGCCGATGGCCGGCTTTATCGACCAGGTGCATGTTGAGCCACCAATGAATTTTGCACAGCTACAGCATGTTTTTGATGCCAATCCCCTACCGGCAAACAATCAACAGCCGAATGCTGGTCGGATTCCAGCTGTCATGAATCAAAACGCGCAGCCTCAGCCTGTAATGCCAGAGTGCAGCCACGAAGCGGCGGCCAACAATGCTGGCAACGCCTTTAACAATGCTGGCAACGCCTTCAACATTGGTAACGCCTTGAACAATGCTGGCAACGCCTTCAACATTGGTAACCCCTTTAACAATGCTGGCAACGCCTTCAACATTGGTAACCCCTTTAACAATGCTGGCAACGCCTTCAACATTGCTGGCAACGCCTTCAACAATGCCGGGAATCCCGTCAATATCGACCAAGCCGCCTTTATGAATGCCAATGTTCCCCAGGGACTCATGGCCGGCGGTGCTCCCCAGCGACCTCTTCTTCTGGACCAGGGTGCAGCCGGCTTTCAAGGCAATTTCGCCGGTCAAAACCAGGCCAACGCTGGCAATCCTCCCCCCCCAGGTATGCATCTCATGAACCTTGACAACCTCCAAGCCCACGCCATGGAAGGCACTAACTATGCCTCAGCCCCGTTCCCTCGAATCATGATTCCGGGATTCATCCCATTCAAGCAGCTGGTGCCCAATGGTCAGCCGGATGCAGTGCCTTATGCACAGCAAATCTACGGCCCTCAGGCATATGCACAGCCTGGAGGGATCCAGGACGGCAATCCACCGGTAATCTTTACATCTTTCAATCAGGTACTGGCCCCCGATATGGCATGGACGGTTGGTGGAACTCCTGAGGCGCCTCGAATGGAGCCTGTTGCCTGCTTTGACTGCCCTGGACAGTTTTGCCCTTCGTGCCGCGGCACTGTTCCCGCATACTATACCAATAATGCCTAGAGATGGCGATTTGGCTGTAGTACCTCGAGTTGGCGGTTTGCCCGTAATGCCTAACAGAGGCAATTGGCGATGAAAGGTTTTTTTTTGGGACTCGAGCATTCAGAGAGATGGCGATTTGGCCTGTAATACCTCGAGTTGACGGTTTTGCCTGTAATGCCTAACAGAGGCAATTGGCGATGAAAGGTTTTTTTTTGGGACTCGAGCATCTAGAGGCGGTGCTTTTGCATGGTTTGATGAAACCAAAATAGTGTACTCGGTAGACGAGACAAAAGTAATAGACTAGGCATGTAATTAATTGCAGACGAAATGCCATTTTTTTTTAAATCTTGTGTCGCCATGGACTATTACAGTGAATGCTAGTAGACTAAACTTTTAAAGATGCTTCCCAGCATCGGATTCAAATGACATTTATTCTCCAACGATGCGTGCCGCGTCTACTCTTCGCCAGTCTTGCTATAAAATCATAGTACCTCTTGTAACTTTGTATCACTAAGTGTTTGCAGTCTAAATACCACGTCGCTCGAGCTGTAGAAGCAATTAAACAATGCTTAGTCTGCTGCTCGAGAACGAGGGCGACGGTCGTTTGTGGATAACCAAGACATCCAATCAAAACAGCCATTTTCTTACCTGTCTTAGTTGGCCATAAACTAGCGCCGCGTCCACGGCGGGACTACCCACTCTTCGACGTTTGCATCAAATCTGGCCAATTATGCCGATTCTAAAAATAACTCTTCTTTTTACATGATCCATCTGGAGGTGACGAGCTTCTGTCCTACCGACGGATAGCTACAGCTCGACTCGAACAATTGTTTACTTTGCTGTTCTAGAAAGACTTTACTCCTATCCGCCTACTACGCCTCTTTACTACTAACGGATAGCTATAGCTCGACTCGAATAATTATTTATTTTACTATTCTATAAAGACTCTACTCCTATCCGCCTACTATCTCTTTACTACTAACGGATAGCTACAGCTCGACTCGAACAATTATTTATCTTGCTGTTCTACAAAGACTCTACTCCTGTCCGCCTACTACGCCTCTTCACCACGTCTTCTAAAATGTTTTCCAAGATGCCCAACATCAACACAAGCAAGCAAGCTACAGTTCAACTCGAGCAAATATTTACTCTACTTCCTTCCAAAAACTCGGTATACCGACTTTACTCCCCCTCCTACACGTCTGTACTAATCTCCCTTCTGACTATTCCCAACATCAAAACCACACGAAAGCCAAGAATTGAGTCCAATGACCCCATCACTACGCTTCTCTACAAAACTTTGTCATGTCGACTTTACTCCTCCGTCGTCTACCTACTACACTACTATACTAAATGCTCAAGATAGTACCCAACATCACAACCATACTAGCAAGCCATAGTCTAACTCGACCCATCACTACGCCTCTACTTGGTAATATCGACTCTACTACTTCATCGTCTACCACGTTTCCTCTTGAATACCGTTTCATATATCCATCTACAAGCAAGCCATCCGACTCAATCAACTCGTCACTCCTCGACAAAGACTTGGCTATCCGCGCCATGCCTCCTCCTTCGTCGTTAATCCATCTCATCTCCTAAATCTTGTCAAAATAATACCCAACTACAAACAAGCCATCCAACTCCTCACTCTTCGACAAACACACATACTCTCCCTCTTCCTACCCACCACCAAACTCCTACACCAGCCCCTATCCTCTCCTCCTCACCCCCCAAACCATCCACCGCATTCTTCAGTCCCGCCAATCCCCTCCAATCTTCCCCGCCGCTCACGAATCTCCTCCTCAAACAACAGCGCTAGCTTAGCCCACTCAATACCCATGCATATACATTCTTCGGCGCGAGCGGCTATATCCACTCATAGACGGAGTTAATAATAGGGGTTGAGCGAGGCGCACGAGCAGGTTCCAAGAACTAGCTTCTTGGCTGAGATGCTGCTGGGTAATTCTCATTCGTCATGGAAACACGTCTTTGCAACGCTTGACGCTGCTGGGGTAATTCTCATAAAAAACACCTCCTCCGACCTAAACACCATATTCCCCACCAATCCTTCGACGTCAACTCAAAGTTTAGCCCCCTGCTCCCCCCCAAAATCCTTCTTACCTCGACAAATCAAAAAACATTCCACCAACCCACTTCTCCGCTACCCTCAACACCAATCCTCTTCTACACTTTGCTAATCAACTAGATCTCTAGTCCCACTTCTTCCCTCGCATGCCCCCCCCCACACTTGAGCCAAAAAACCCCCCAAACCTTGAGCCCAGAACCCTGCTCATCAGCACTTCACGTCTTATCCTATAAACCAGCCGTGACAAAACACTCAAGTCAAGGAGAAAAAAAAAATGCCCTCTTTCATATTACGCCGTGGCGTGATCAACACTACACTAGCTAGCCTCGAGCATGTCAAACTTGAGCCAACAAAGTTCCCAAACGGATATTTCAAAACCTTGTAGAGCTTCAAAATTACTCCCACAAAAAAAAAAATTCAGGCCTGCTTTTGCTACATGTACTCGTCAAGCTCTTCAGCTTGAATGCTTCGCCCAAAAATCTACCACTCTAACCGATCATCGCACACCAAGTCAACGTCAAACCTTTCCTGTCTCCCCCATACTTTGCTTGGATTATTCAGCTCCGCCACCGTTTTCCGCAAGTCGGTCAACATGCCCCCCGGCCCGCTCGCAAACACCACGCTCCGTCCCCGCACCGTGCTCTCGACAAAGTCGCTCACAAGCATGTGCAGGTCGGCATGCTTTTCCTCGGTGTTTCCGTCTTCTTCGCCCAGGCGCCGCACGGTTGGGCTTCTCGCCGGACTGGCACACTCGGAAATCTCCGGGGCTGAAGAGGATGACGCAGAGCCAACTTCGGCAAAGGCATGGTCCTTGAGATCCCGCTTGTCGGCAATTGTCTTCAAATCTCGCGTCGCAAACAGTCTAATCGTCAGGTTGGCCCTCTTTTGAGCTCGTGCCAATGTATCCATCTCTTGACGGACCCAATTGACGTCACTCGAGTGGCGCATGGTCCAAATCAACTCGAGTCTCCGATCCGGCACGGACCGCCTGCCTGCGAGCGTCAAGAGAATGGGCAAAACGTAGGAGATTCCCGTGCCGCCTGCCACACAGACAACGTTGGTGTCGCCATTGATTCCGTCCATAAGGTCTGGCCCATAGGGACCCGTCAAAATGACCGAGGTAGTTGGTGCCAGAGACGACTTGGTGCTGCCATCAACCAAGCTGTTGGCAAGCTTGGCGGATGCCAGTTTGGCCAGTTTGGCAGTCTCTCCTCGCTTTGCTCTCATTATATAAGAATGTCGGACCAGGCCCTCGCGAACAAGGGCAGAATTAAGAGGCGTAAAGGGATGCGACTGCCATATGCTGCATTCTGGAAAACATAGAAAAAAATGCTGCCCGGGAAGCCAGGCATCCTGTTCATTCTCAAGGTCGAGTCGTACCAGGTCTCCGTGTTCAAAGTCTTCAAAGAGCGTCATGGATGCCCTTGCTGGCGCAAAGCCCAGCTTGGAACCATCAAGCGGGTGGTTATGCAGCATTGCAGTCCGCGCGAAGCGTGCTCCGCGGTCGAGTCCCCAAAGGATGAGGGCTGGGATCAAGAAACATTGAAGCTTGTCCCAGTGACCAATACAGGCACCAATGTAAACCATGGCCAGGACATAGTGTGCCTTGCGGAAGAATTCATAGCCCGTAAGACGGATGCCCCATGGAGTGCTGAGGCAAACAAGAATAGTCAAGAGTATCATGGCCACGATGCCCCAAATGATGTAGAGCTGCTTGACAAACTCGTTGCCGACAGAGGGCTGAGGCTGGTAGAGGCGGAATTGAATGACACACCATCCAATAGTGTGCAGCGCGCTCTGGATAAAAATAATGTATCCTGTCCAGCGGTGCAAAAAGTTAAAGCTTTGGTAAGGTATGCCAGTCACCACGGACAGCAGCGATTCGCGTGCGCCCAAGAGAATGGAGAGCGGCGTGAGGGCATAAGCAAGCACTCCCACGCGGTCTGCAAAGGGCCCCAGACTAGTGCGCGTGTTGGAGACGCCCGGCATCTTCTTGACTGGCGTCACCCAGGTATTGTAAACAATGCCCACAAAGCTAAAAATGAGCATATACGTGGCCAGCATGGCAAGAACCAAGACCTGGAAGCGCGTGGTGTGGCCAAAGACGGCACGCAAGGCGTCTGGAAGCAGGTAGCGTCGTCGAATGGCCATCAATGTCCTCTGCACCTTGTTGACAAAACCTCGGTTATCCGCTTCGGTGTCGGTGTAAGACTCGATTGGCCGGCCCAGATGCTTCAGACAGGCCCAGAGCAAGAGGATAGCACCGACACAGGCCCAAAAGATGCCGACATAGAGCATGCCCAGGTCGTGCGAGTGGTAGACAACATCGAGGTAGGCGCAGGACCCCGCGTCGTTTTTGCAGGGCACGACGCGATCCGGATAGCCCCAGTGCTTCTCGAAGCCATCAGCATCGCTGTGGTTCTGAATGTGCCGGCTCTGGAGGGAATTCATGGCTGGCCGAGGCTCGTGGGCTGCGAGGCCTGTAGGCGTCAATCAGGGCAGTGCTGCTAATTGAGGCGACAGGAAGCGCAATGAGCCATGCAGACAGAAAAACCAGACGTCGGGGCAAGGACAATGAGAGGGAGCAACATTGATTTTTGATCGCCGGCGCACAAAGTTTAAGGCCTCCATCTGACACTTGGCATGGCCTGCATTGGTAACAAAGGGGGCGAGTCGAGAATAATCAGGGTGAGAAGGTTTTTTCGAGGTCATGGCGGCAGGCTGGCCGAGCAAGTTTTTGACCACGCCATGCTTGGGCCTCTACAAGACGGTTTAGATGAACCCATGCCGCCCACCATGATGGATGATGGATGTAAACAACCCTGTCGTGCAGAGAGCCTGGGTGAAGCGAGCCGCTTCGAGGCAGTTTGTGAAGCGCCGTGAAACCAGCGATGCTGACGGATTGAGCAAAAATGAGCAAGTTTCAATGGCAAACGGGTGGGTCTGCAAGCCGTGTTTGGCTGTGCTGTTTGTGCCCTAGCGGCTCACCGTGGCGGTGTCTGGCGGGCGGTGATAGAGGCCCATCTAGCCGGCACTAGCTGCTCACGACTCCATTATCGGATGCGAGGCCAAAGATGCACACTATATGGATAAAGTGGACTGACAGTCCGCACGGCCTTGCCAGTGATGTGGCCATTGCCTCCTGACTGCATGCCCTTTGCCTTGCCTTTATTATACACACCAACAGCACAACCAACAACGCATCCCGACACACTCAGCAGACGATATACCTAGCAGCCGACTTTTGCGCCCTTTAAACAACCACCGCGCCTTGTACCACTGGCCGTCACGTAGGGCGAAAAAAAAAAGAGAAGAGCAAAAACAAAACAACTTCAAAAACCACAAAAAAAAAGTCGCTGCATCGACTCTCCAAATCACCATCATGGACCACAGCGGCATGGACCACAGCGGCATGGACATGGGCGATGGCAGCGCCTGCAAGATTTCTGTACGGCCAAACAAAGTGCTTGCCCTTGCCGCCCTGCATTTGCTAATATACCACTCATATCCCAGATGCTGTGGAACTGGTATACCATTGACGCCTGCTTCCTGTCCTCCAGCTGGCATATTACCAACCGCGGCATGTTTGCAGCCACCTGCATCGGCGTCGTTTTCCTCGTCGTTGCTGTCGAGCTGCTGCGCCGCCTAGGCAAGGAATACGATGCCTTTTTACTGCGCCAATTCCAGCGCCGTGCCCAGCTGCACTACTCGGCCAACCACCACCACCACCGCCTTTCCCCCTCATCCGCCGCTGCCGACGACGCCGACAGCGGCAGCAGTGCAAATGCCCGCCTCGGGCCGCAAATCGTCACCTTTCGCGCCACTTTGCTCCAGCAGCTCACCAGAGCAGTCATCCACGCCGCGACATTTGGCGGCGCTTACATTGTCATGCTGCTCGCCATGTACTTCAACGGCTATGTCATTATATGCATCTTCATCGGCGCCGGCTTGGGCAAGTTTCTCTGCGATTGGCTCGTGGTCAGATTGGACGTGAGCAGGGGACCGGTCGATGGCAGTGCTCCGCCAAAGGGCATCGAGGAGCCGAGCGTGTGCTGCGGATGACGCAACTGTTGCCCAGATGCGATGCACATGCATTGCCAGGCGTTGGGAGGAAGCCGTGTTGAAGCATGTCGAAGCAAATGCCCATCCATGACGACGACACACCTTTATATTACATCCATCACGTTATTCAGCGCTTCTTGTCTGTTGGGTTTTGTGTGCGTTTTTTTTGAACGTGATTGGTTTTTGCAAGACGAGGCGCTGCAATCGTTTTAAATGTGCTTTTTTTTGCGAGTTGCAATAATGCGTCAACAAGCTGTAAATAGCTTGAGGGTGTGCAATTTTACATGAGTGTTTGCCACATTAGGCTTCCAAAGACGAGACGCTGCAATGCTACAATCTTTATAAACTTGCCATGATGCATCAAGTTGCAAATGGCTCGACAGAAGAGACATGGCAACGACACATGGACACATTTGCACTTGGTAACCATGATTCATTTGCAGGTATTATTATTCGGCATGGCCATTGTCGACCTTTTTAGACACGAATGCTTGCAAGACAGGGCGCAAGGACCCATATGAATAAAGGAAAACAAGATACATATACATCATGTCAACTCCCAGAAAACTTCAAGTAGGTGCATGACAGAGAATTTATTTTCCAAGTAGAAGAAGCAACAAAACCCCTACTTTTCACTTGCCCCCATGCTATTCCTTGGCCATCTACAAGAGAATGGCAGCCATGGCAGCAGCCATGATACCAGCGGGAGCCACAAGGGCAGCGCCGGCAGTAACAACGGGTGCACCGGGCATCGTGGGGGCACCAGTAGGGACACCACCCGTGGGCGCGGGATAGCCGCCGCCATTGGCAGGAGTAGAGTAGCCGCCAGTGGGACCAGTCGAGGGCATGGGGTAAGCACCAGTAGAACCTCCACCAGTGGCCGTGGCAGACGTGGCGGGAGCAGAGCTGCCGGCAGAGGTTCCAGGGGCAGACGTGGCAGAGGAGCCGCCCGACGAGTTTCCGCCCTTGTCCATGCACTTGGACATGCTGAACTCATCAGCAGCCTGGCTCAAGACGCCCTGAAGGCCGGCAGCAAGGCCATTGGCGATGCCCTGGGCCTCGGTGGGAACCTTGCTGACAATGGCCTTGATGAGGGCTTGGCCGTTGGAGTCGATGGAGCTGAGCTTCTCGCGGACAGTGCCGCACTGGCCCGCCTCCTCAATCGTCTGCTTCTTTGACTTGAACTGGGTCAAGAGGTTCTCCGCCTTGGACTGGAGATCCTTGACGGGTTGCTGAAGACCCAGAGCGCCGGTAAGATCCAGTTGGGATGAACCCTCGGCCTTGGTTGTACCGTCCTTGAGCGTCGAGATGAGCTTGTCGGCAGAGGACACAACGGGCCCAGCATCGCCATTGTAGCCCTGGACCGTGTTGCCGAGGGAGTCGATGTCGCTGCCAACCGAGCTGAGGATGCCGGTAATGGTGGCAAGGTCCCGCTCGTAGACGCGTGTGGGAGGTGTGGCCAGGACGCCAGTGGCCATGCACGCAACGGTGACTGCAGAGAACTTCATCTTGCCGGCTGAATTGCTCGCGCTGAGAAAACAGGAGGGATAATAAAGATGCGGCGTCTGATAGGACTCGACAGAACGAATGTGGGGAGGCTTGAGGGATGAGGAGAAAGTAAAAGACGAGGCAGCAGGGCAGCAGGAAAGCTCGTGTTATATACTTGAGCAGGACTCGAGGTGGCGTGGCCCAAGGACCTTGGTCGAGCACTCCCCTCTTGTGCTAGGCAGGTCTAAGCACTTGCTCATACGACCCGTCGGGGAAACAAGATACACACAGCCACTTGATCCATGCCGAAGACGGATAGATGGCGGTGGGGGGGGATGGGAACAAGCTTAGGGCCATTAGAGCACCTAGCACAAGCATCAAGCACAACCCAAACTCGGCCTGGGGGAAGAGCTCGCCCCGGGAGAGGAAGGGGGGGGGGCGTGAGTCTGGCTTGTCCGCCCCCGTCAGGCGCCCCTCCCCTTGCTCACCTCATGAACAGAGGCCACAGCAGAGCAAGGAGATTGAAGTTGCAGATCGTGTGCCTGCCACCATGCTCTTTCCACATGCCTTGGGCAAAGCGTGCTGCCGAGGTAGGCAGGCCAAGACTCGTCAGACAAACAGCTGCCGAGGCTGCCGGCTTGGGCCAAGCGTGCTTTCTTTTTTGTCCTGCATCACGGCTTAGTGGCTAACAAAAGGGTAAGGATTTGCCACATGTATGTAAGTCGATGCGATTGCATTTGCAAAATATGCCAGTCGTACTTCTGTATGAGGTAGGTGTGTAATCAAAGTCATTGGACCAAGAGAAGGGGGGAGGGGTGCAAAACAAGATGGGCGCATTGTTTTGAAACGGCAGTAAGCAAAGACTCCGAGTCGTCCAAGCTAGCGTCTTGGTCTAGCGCAGGCCCAGTTTGGTGCAATGCCAAGTGCATGGGCTAGCGAATTTTTGCGCGTGCGAATGCTCTTGTTTGCAGCGTGATATAGATGCAGCTTGGTCTTGCCTTGCTTGCTTGCAGTATTGCCCACCTACATGGACATATTGCTTATACGGCGTCTCTGGCCTGCGCTCAATGTGTCAGCCCGTTGACGCATGCTGCACATGTGGCTTGACGACGTTTATTCCCCAGACTGCAGCGTGCAACTTTAGACGCAAAAAGACCTCTCAGGTCAACGGGCCTGCAGGCAAAAAGAGCTCAGGGCGACGATTGCGAATAGACTAGGCGCAGTGTATTATTTCCGGGCGCACTCCCCCCCCCCGCGGCATCCATGCCGTCCGCTCTCAGAGTTGGTTGCCCTTCCATGGCGCCACTCCCCCGCATTTTCCCTGGCGCGGTGGGCCTGTGATGCCGCAGACAAGCCGTAATTGGGCGTCGAATCCGATTGGGCATGTGTGTTTTTTCTCAGGCCACTCTTTGCCTGTCTCTGGTTCACGGCGGGGGGGGGTTGTTTTCTCTTGTTGGTGCAGGTAATTGGAATCATTGCCAGAGTGTCTTGTTGCTGTTGTTTCCTGCATGGCGCTCGTGGTTCGCTTAGTGCTTTTAGTGCTGCTAGTGCTGTTAGGGCTCGTCGTGTTGCTGCCAAGGGCTCGTCTGGCTGCTGTTAGTGCTCCAATCGGCGCTGCTAGGGCTGCTCGCTGCTTGCTTTGCGCTACCGCCTTGAAGCTCTGGCGGCGCAAACACAATCCACAATGTCGCCCACCTCGTCCCCTTTTGTCGCTAGCGCTCTGCGGCGTCATGCCCAATCAGGCAGTCTGGCGTCGCAAAAAGGCTCGAGACGAATGCGGGGAATCGGGCTCGCGTCTGATTTCCCGTGCCCGCCACTTCAACTACTCTTGTGCATGCACACCCCCAGCATCGATGCAGTGCATTGCAGTGTTCCAGACAACCCGCCTCCAAGGCACGCAATCATAAAATGAAGCAATGCCCTGTTGCACGAGAACAAGCGACTGCCGATCCCTCTGCTCGGCCCCTCGACAACAACAGAAATAGCAACCAAAAACAAGGAATGCTTCCCTTGGTCTGCTCCCGGGCCTGAAAAAATAAAATAAAACATGAAAGAAAAAAGACATGGGCGTCTCGGAGATTGCTCACGCCCGCCCGGCTCGACTTGTGGACACGAGAGAAAGAAAAAAGAGACAAGCTTGCCTCCATCTCTTCTTGTCTGCAGAGTTCTCTGCTGGGGTCTGAAACACGACTACACGTCGACCAAGAAATAAGAAAAAGGTGCCTGAGCGTCCCTGTCCATCGGCAGCGGCAACGGTAAGACGCTACAGGGCAGGTCAGCAGCTTGTCGCCCCGCGTCACACTTGGAGATGCCAAGGTAGGCCCAGATGTTAGCTCCTTGGCCAAGCTTCATGGCCAAGCTTCGTATTTGCCCCCCAACTACTCGTGTGGGTGCGCTGTTGGTCTGTCATGACAGCCGCAGCAAGCGGCAGGTTCCTTACATAGGAGGTATGCATGCAGCTCGACCAATGTGCCCTTGGGCCCTTGGCGCTCACAAATTGCTCCCGGTCCTGGCTGCTGGTCCTGGCTGCTCTTCCTTGCTACTGCTCCTGGTTACGGCTCCTTGGCTGCTCCTCTTGCTGGCTCCTCTTGGCTACTACGACGTGACAACTGCTACTACAATGTGACAGCGACTACCGCCCTGTCTCTTCTTCTCCCGTGCCGTCTGCAATGTCTTGTCTGTTGCTTCGGTGCGGACTATTCTCAATCAATCCGCCGGAGCCGCCGGAGCCTGAATCTGTCCGCCGCATTCAGCAACCTCTACAAGCTTCGCGGCTTGTTCATCCTGGTGCTGGCCAGGCCAACAGACGACGTGCTCCGCGCGCGCCGCCGACCCCACTCTGGCCAAGCAAGCTGGAGCACCAGAAGCCCGTCTCCTAGCCCGGCCAGCTCCGGCTTGTTCCTTGTTGCTCTCGTAGCTGGCCAAGGTCGGCAGTTGCTGCCAACAATTGCTCCATTGTCATGACAACTTCTTGCTCCCCCTTGTCTGGCCCCCTTCTCAGAGTCGCGAGACACTTTTGCCACCGGGTCCGTGTGCCCCCGTCTAGACTCTTCTGGTTGCGACAAGCACCCTCTTTGGACAAGTTGCTCGGAGGCGGTGGTGACGCCAAGCCAGCTATTTGACGCGATGCGCGGCGACACGTAATCAAGGCTCTTGTTCCGCTGCTTCCAGCAATTGCCGGCACCGCAGCTTTGAGTCGACGACGCCCCGTGCGCTCTGCAGCTCCACTCTCGACACCAAGTGCTCTCGGCCGCCGACGGTTCACCCGGGCCGCCTAGTAGCCAATCGTTGATCACCGACCATGGCTGCGAACCCAACGCCATCTTGGCCCTGCGTCGCACCTTGGGGTTTCGTGTGTTGGTCATGACGTGCCGAGAATGCACTTTACCACTCCCTCGGCAGCTTGGGTCACGGCAACATGAGCACCCGCGATCTGCGAGCTCGTGATGCCCAGTTTCCCCGCGGGGAATCAAACAAGTTTGTGTCTGTGCGGCGAGCCACTTTGGCCAAAATTCGTCTCTTTTTTTATTCCTTGATTTTTTTATTTTTTTTTCTTGCGTGACTAGGCTTGAATCCGGGAATTTCCTCCCCTAAAAAGTCGAGGCTTGCTCTTTTTTGAACAATCAAGCCACGTTGCTAGCATCTTGGCGTCGCACTTGCAGAGTAGCGCCGCGTAGGCGTAATCCACCGTTTAGAGGTGGAGAAGGTATCTTTTTGGCCCTTGGGCTCGACGCCAAGTATGAGCGGCAGCGCCGAGTCGACGGCTGCCACTGAGGCTAGCTAAAGCAACCTACATACATGGCCAGTCATTGTAGCCTGATTGAGAACCTGATGGCACGCTAAATCGCCCCATGTTGTATTGAGTTGTTGGGTGTTGGGAGGAGATGCCAAAGCGCATAGTTGGATTCAGCTTCTTTGCAGCATGTCTAACAAAGCTTTTTTGACGGTAGACGAAGACGACTTTTTTCATGTCACACAGACAATTGAGGTGAAAAGCCCAAGTACCGGCATCAAGGTGGCGAGATGTGTAAAGCGTCGTATCTAGAGCTACTCTATCCAAAGCGCCGAGCCAAAAAAAAAAAAAGCCACCGCCAATCTCACGAGGCTACCCTAGAGATGAGACCCTAGAGATGAGAAGCCTTTTCTCGCGTAACTGTTGCACGGGTAAGATGAAACCTGACATGTGCAAAGCATATGACAGATGGAGGCTTATTAAAGTTGACGTTGCGCGAGCCACATTACGAGTCTATTTGATGACCATGTGCCGCGTATAAAAAATACTTGCAAGCCCGTCATGTGTCCATGGGGCGCGGCACGGAGAAGAAGAAAAAAAGCAACAAGACTTGTTGTAAAGAGCGCAGCCAAGAAATTTTTGAAACGGTTGCTTCCTACACTGAGAGAGTAATGACGTTCCCCCCCCCCAATACCTCTACAATTGGGTAATAGACGAGGTTATGGAATAGCGGCGTAGTCGCACTTTACTTGCTCATTCGCCGTGCGACATAATGAGCACGTTTTCTCCGTGGCAATGTCTTTACCGCGCCCCCTTTTCCCTGGCGACATTCAAGTCTTTTCTTTACCCTGAACGGCTGTGCTCAACATGTAAAAAAGCAGGCATAAAAAAAAAGTTTTTTTTTCTTTGCCATGGATCGATTGAGCAAATACGAATGCATCCTTGAGTTTTGATGTCCTCATCTCAGTCACCAGCTGTATGGTGTTTGGGATGGCTTACTGGGAGTGTCTTAGACAGCAAGCTAGTTTCAGGCCCGGGCAAGGAGCCATTGGCTGAAAAGTGTGGGCGTGGAAATAATGAAGCAGCTGAAATGGAGGAGCTGGGGGTCCCTGGGCGACGGACGCAGAGGTGAAGGAAGCCTAGAACCGCTCCCCCAAGTTTTTTTTTTTTTTTTTGCTTCCTTCTTGGTCAAGTCGTAGCTTTTCTGTGTGTATGCTAATTACAAAAGGCGCTAGTAGTTCGGAGGAGTTTGCTACGTGCATCATGGCGTGTACTATTCTAGCGGTGCGAGTCGTGTTGCTACGGCTTGCCTGGTTTTCAGGGTACGCCAACATGGCATTTACTCTCTTGCTCTCACTCTTCTGGGCAGTGTGCGCAGCTCGACGGGGCAGCCAAGTGGCAACAAGGGACAAGATTACAAAGAGAGAGTACGCCGGGCTGGCGGTTTCCATGCTGGCGGTGCTGTATAGTGTTTGGTTGGTGGTGGCGGTGTATGCGGGGCGGGAAGCACAAGCGGAGAGGAGTCGTGAACAGGCCTAGTCGGGTGCTGGCGTTTGTACAGCTAAAACAATGAGGAAGGGCTGGTATGAAGGCGTGTAGAATGGGGTGTGGCAAGTGTGTTTTGCAGACTGGTATGAAGACTGGCTGTTGTTTGCAAAGGGCTTGTGTTTTTACGGTTTGAGAAACAAGTGAGGAGAGCAGAGGGAGTGGAATAAACAAAGTGGTTGCGGTGTGATCAAGTTGCTCCCCAAGACACCACAAGCCAACTGGCTCAGACAAGAAACGCCACATTTACTGAGGCGTCGAAAAAAGGAAAAATAAAAAACCAAACATGCTAGCCGTTGTCCGGCTCCCGCGGGCTAGCCTTGCAAGCCGTGGCTGTGCAGGGTCTCAGCTCAGGTCTACTTGCCTGGGACAAGTGACGGGCATCTCTCTCTCTCTTTTTTTTTTTTTTTTTCCTTCCTCGCTTGGTGTTTTGTTTGTGTAGTGTAGTGAGAATGTACAGCTTTGATCTGATAAACCGGCGAGTGTAAAGCGTTTTTTTTTTTTTTTTTTAAAAATAAAATTCTATGCATATCTTGCAAATATAAAAACGAGGCCATGGCGTGCCTGGGGTCTAGTCCGCGAGCAGTTGTTGATGATGCCGGCACTGCATGTTTTGCAAACAATGCATCGGCAGCCCGTCTTCATTTTCCTTTGGTTTTACGACTCGTCAACAAGCGTGGAATTCAGCTAGGCTAGGGTTTAAACAAGAGTTTGTCCAAGCTAGAGATGCAGCAGGGCTTGCTAGTGCGAGACATGTTGCGCCGGGAATCATGATTAAAAAAAGTGTGCTTTTGTAGAGGAGGTAAATATTGTACAAGGGGGTAAATGTGTAGCTGGTAAATGATAAATATTGGAGAGGAGGGAATTGCCTACGGTGCTGGAACGGCGGGTAAATGAGTAAAAGAGTAGCTTGTATGGCAATGGCTCGCAAAGATGATGGATGAGGATATAATACACCCCAAACGAGCGTCTACAGTTTTGCAACTGCGTGTCCCATGGCGGCAGACTCCCGCCCCGAGTTGGCGCCATGCAACACAGCTCCCCGTAAACACCACAGCTTCACCCTCACTCCTCATACCCCTTCTCCCCATCCCACCAAGAAAAACTACATCACAGCATAATGGCGTGCTTCACCCCCTCCCCACTACACCCAGATCCCATTACCCGCGTCAAAGCCAAATCGCAAATCCAGCGCCATACTTTTGCGCGATATACACATCTGCCTCACCCCATTATCAAATCTCTTGTGCAAAAACAAAAATCATAGACGCCCTCAGCCCCCCCCAAGCATACCATTTCCCTTGCCTCTTTTGCAAAACCTGGCCAGCGACGCGCAAAGTTGAGGCTCATCACACCACCGCCCTGTCCCAAAAGTCAAAGACTGTCGTTGCCTTTTTTTTTTTATATATATATCCCAAAAAGTCAAAAACTTCTTTCCCTATTCCCGCACGACAAACTTGCTTCACAATTCCCCCTAGAAACGCCGTCTCATATTTCACAAAGTCTGGCATACATTTTTTCCAAGCGCAGGTTTTTTTTCTCTTTTTCCCTCTTCCGTCTCTGGTCCGCGATTCCTCCTGAGCGAGGGAACTGGTATATCCTCAACGTTGATTTAGCACTTTGGCTGCCGACAAGGAGCCCAAAAACTCTCTCCCCTTATAGCCCCCGAGCATGTCCCCGTTTTTCTCTCAACACCCCTTGACGATGCGCAGCCGCGTGCACCACTCCAATCCTTTCTCGCAAAACCCGTTTGCAATCCTTCAAACTCGTCGGCTTTTACTCATCTCGGGACTCGGCAAGGAAGAAGAGAGTAAAAAAAAAAAAATGCGCTTCCGCCAGTGAAAAGCACCTTCCTTGTCTTCCCCCCCCTTCCCTCCGTCGTTGAACCATTATTCCTGCCCTCTTTCCCGTCTTGAAATAACCCAAAACTACTCCCCTTGAAAAACAAAAGGACAAGAGAGGGGAAGAAGGGAAAAAAAATATAGATATTGGGTACATCTTTTATTTCCTTGACCATGACGGCAAAGAGCTGCGCCAGTGATGCAGGCCACGGTGCAGCCAAGACTGGGTCGATGAAGCAGGGCAGCATGGCGGTTTGCTCGCAAGACGGAGAGTGCTGCAGCGACATAAGCTGCTCAAGGACGCTTTCCTGCTGCGAGTGGGAGGAGCGGCACTGTCCAGGTTGGTGACGCTGAGAGAGGCGGCGCAAAAACACGTGTTGAAGAGGCGCGCAATCTGATTCGAGATGCCAGAGAAATGCATCGTTGCTGCTGCTGCCGATTCAGGCGCAAAAGTTGATGGCGGCTCTTTAAATAGCCAAGGTGAATTTCTTGCTGCCGAATTTTCTAGGCGCGAGGGCGTCTAGAGGATGACAAGAACATGGCTCAACGACTAGTCACAGGCACTGCCGGCCGCGGCAACACGCACAAGACCGAGTCCAACGGAGGGTCGACGTGCAGCGCGCATCTCTCAAGGGCCTTTGAGCAGTACAGCGCCTACCTAGAGTCGGCCCGGCGAATTTGCCAAAAGGTGCTCAGGCGTGCATGGCCGTCGAGACGCTGCGACGACAAGCCAGGACAAGCGGCTCGGCTCGACGGCGCTGAAATGAGTCGGACAGTTGACCAAGACCCCATTCAACATGACCATCATCATCATCATCACCACCACCATGGAGGCATCAAGTGTCATGCAACTGGCGAACCCCCAACTCTCAACGCCATGAAGCCTCTAGCCCAGCTCAAGTCGGCCACAAGCAAAAAGACTGGATGCTGCAGCACAGCCCACGCTAGAGAGCCCAAGGACGCGCATGCCGGCTGGGCCATGATGGACGGCAGCACGCGGACCGACGAGGTGGATCTCGAAAAAGCAAAGGGGCAGGAATGGATTGTGCTGAGCGTCACGGGCATGACGTGCTCGGGATGCGCCAACAAGATGGAGCGCACGCTGTGCTCCTTTGCGGGCGTCTCGTCGGTGCGGGTAAACTTTGTCATGAGCTCGGCCGAGTTTAGACTCGACGACTCGTCGGCCGCGTCGCTGCAGCACATTATCCGTGGGGTGGAAAAGGCAACGGGCTTTGGCTGCACGCGCGTGTCGACTAGGGAGCAGAGCATCGACGTGCTGGCCTCGGGCGACTCGGCCAAGGCGCTGACCAAGCTGCCGCTGCCGGGGGTGACGCAGGTGACGGTGATTAGCAACAAGATTGTGCGCATTGGGTATGATGCGAGGGTGGTGGGCGCCAGGGAGCTGGTTCAGAGGATCAGCTCGCTGTCGTGTGGGCTGGCGCCGCCTGGCGACGACGCGAGCATTTGGCGCGGCCGACGGCGCCTCCACGACCAGCTCGTCTTGACCATGATTGCCGGGGCCTTTACCCTGCCCATTGTCATCATGGCGTGGAGCGACAACTTGGTTGACCGGTATACCCAAGGCTGTGTGTGCCTCGTCTTTGCCACCATTGTGCAGCTGGTGGCGGTGCCCGTCTTTTACCGTCCAGCAGTGGCGGCACTGGTGCACAGTGGGTCGCTGGAAATGGACATGCTCATTGTCATTAGCATCACGGCGGCCTACACGTACTCGGTGGTGGCGTTTGGCTTCCTCATGGTGGGCAAGAGCGTGGGCATGGAGTCGTTTTTCGAGACGAGCTCCTTGCTCATTACGCTGGTGCTGCTGGGGCGGCTCATGGCTGCGTTTGCGCGGATGCGGGCGGTTGAAGCCGTGTCGCTGCGCTCGCTGCAGTCCAACAAGGCCATTATTGTGCAGGGCGGGCGGGAGCAAGAGATTGATGCTCGGCTGCTGCAGTATGGCGATGTGGTGCGGGTTGAGCCGCACTCGACAGTGCCGACGGACGGCATTGTGACGGAGGGATGGAGCGAGGTGGACGAGTCGATGCTGACGGGCGAGAGCGTGCCGGTGACGAAGCAGAGAGACGACACGGTGATTGCAGGCACGGTCAACGGGTCGGGCGTCTTGACGGCACGGCTGACGCGTCTGCCGGGCAACAACACGGTGGCGGACATTGCGCAGCTGGTGGAGGAGGCGGCCAACTCGAAGCCGCGGCTGCAGGACATTGCAGACGGGATTGCGGCGTGGTTTGTGCCCGTGGTGAGCTGCATGGCCGTCATTGTGCTTGTGGTGTGGATGGTTGTGGGGGTGCGGGTGCGCGGCTACAGCGGCGGGCGGGCGGTTTCCGTCGCCATCACGTATGCCGTTGCCACGCTGGCCGTGTCGTGTCCGTGTGCGCTGGGGCTGGCAGTGCCCATGGTGCTGGTGGTGGCGGGAGGCATGGCGGCGCGCAAGGGCGTCATCATCAAGTCGGCCGAGTGCACGGAGCGGGCGCGCAAGGTGACGGACGTGGTGTTTGACAAGACGGGCACCATTACCGAGGGCGAGCTGCAGGTGACGCACGAGGAGCTGCTGGGGCCCGACGAGGAGGCCATTGTGGGTGTTGCGCGCTGTCTGGCGGCTGGCAACAAGCATCCCGTATCGCTGGCCGTGGCCAAGCATTTGCAGCAGCGCCGGGGGCCGCGCGTCAGGCTAAGCGACATGCAAGTGGTGCCGGGCGCAGGCGTCGAGGCAGTCCATGGCAGCGACGTGTTTCGCGCCGGCAGCCCCTCGTGGACGGCCACGGCTGATCACGGCCTCATTGTGCGGCTGCAGGCCATGGGCCGTACGCTGCTCGTGGTGACGCGCAATGGCGAGCCCGTGGCCGTCTTTGCCCTGCTGACGCGGGTGCGCGCCGAGGCTGCGGGCGTGGTGCACAGGCTGGTGCAGAGCGGCATCCGCGTTCACTTGGTGTCGGGCGACCAAATGGGCGCCGTCATGACGGTGGCGGCCCAAGTCGGCATCTTCAACGTGGCTGCCCAGTGCACGCCCTCGGACAAGCGCGACTACGTGGCCAGCCTCATGGCCACGCCGCGCCGCCCGCGCATCGTCATGTTTGTCGGCGACGGCACAAACGATGCTGTGGCGGTGACGCAGGCCGACGTGGGCGTCCAGCTGGCCAGCGTCGTTTCCGCCAGCCACGTGACGCGCGGCGCCGCCGACGTGGTGCTGCTCAATGGCCTCGAGGGCGTCGTCTTGCTGCTGCGCATCAGCGCCATTGCCTTTCGCCGCATGCTCTTCAACTTTGTCTGGTCCGCCGCCTACAATGTCCTGGCCCTGCTCTTTGCCTCGGGCGCCCTGGTCAATGTCCGCATCCCCCCGGCCTATGCTGGCTTGGGCGAAATGTTTAGCGTCTTGCCCGTCATTGGCGCCGCCGTGACGATGCTGTTTCAGAGGATCCGCACCAACGACGGCGCCGGCCTTTGCACTTGAACCCCCATTCTTTCTTCTTTTTTTCCCCTTTTTTCTTGTTGGGCTTTTGTCTTTGGATAGCAGAGCTGGTTCCCCCCCACCACCCTTCTTTTTTTTTTTCCTATTAGCCCACGTCATGGATTAGCTTGTAGCTGTAGCAAAAGAATAAATAATGGCAACTTGCATCATGCATCTCGAGTAGAGAGTCTTGGTGCCAACAAGTAGTCCGCGTCATGGTCGGACTTGGATGATGCATCTCGAGCAAAGAATTAACAAGTCACCCTTTTTGTTTTTGCTGCATGCCAAAAATGTCTACCTATAAAGGCGGTGGGGTATATCCATCACAAAAATTACCCGTCTCTAAGCATTCATGGAGCTCAAGTCGAAATAGTCTGGCCAGTTTTTCCCTATTCGCAGTAGCATATATACGCCCCTCCATATACAAAAAAAAAAAACAGGGCGCGCACGAGGGCTACACCTCTGGGGGACTCGGTTCCGCCAACTTGCCAAAATCGGCAGCCGTGTAAATGAGGCGAAGCGACTCTAGCTTTTCGCGCAGGTAATCACGCTGGTGTTTAGCCGTGCGCTCAAAGCTAAAGAGGAAGCGGACGAGAAAGAGAAAGTCGTCAATGTGCGCGCGCGTAAACTCTGCCTGTCTCTGCGGCCCCGGAGGAAGCGCCAGGACATCGGCAACGGTGCTTGTAATCTCAAAGAGCTTCTGCAGCAGGCCGCTGCCGTGAATGACGACGCTAGCCACGCTCTCTAGCCGCGACACGAGGGCGCGCAGCTGGCACGACAGGCGCTGCACGGGAAAGTGCAGAGACAGGCCGTCGTGAGCATTGAGAGCAGGAGTGGAGCGCAAGAGGCGGTGGGAGAGGGCGAGCTGCCAGACGAGGGTGCGGAGCCAGAGACGCGTGACAAAGAGATCAACGTGCTGCAGCTCGCTGAGCGAGGCGTGGCCCGACTTGGCCAGGCTGGCATCGGCCGAGGCGGCATCGGCTTCATCCTGGTCGAGCTCCGTCTGCTTGCTCTCGATCCACGAGGCCGTCACGGGATGGTCTGCATGGGGCGCTTGCTCCGAGGTCCAGTGGGCGAGCAAGGGCCCGTCCATGATGCGGAAGAGGTGGATGAGGCGGTTGAAGCCGAGCACGACGCACCGCGGCACGCTAAAGTCGGCCACGGGCAGGCCGGTGCCAAGGGGAATCATGGTGCAGGGGAAGCCGGCCATGATGCAGAGAAAGCGCTCGTGGATATACGCCTCCCAGTACATGCGCTGGCGGCGCGAGACTTCTTGCACGCCAAGCGCAGCAACTTGGCTGGCCGAGTACTGGTGCATCTTGAGCATTTGAATCATGGCAATGGCTTCGCGCAGCAGGGCAAAGCTGCGGTCAAAGCGCTTAAAGGCCATGAGTGTGATTTCATTAAAGATGCACGTCATGATGCGCTTGACCGACACGGGCATGTCGCTCTGCAGCCTGCTGCTGCTGCCGGGCTCGCCAGCCTGCTCTAGCCCCAGCTCGGCCCTGCGATGCGCCCACAGACTATGCTCAATCAGACTCGTCATTTGCGCGGCAATGTCGCCATACAGCGTCCACGACGGCCGCGTCAGGTTAATCGTCACGGCGCCAAAGGCATGCGCCAGCGCCGCGTCCTCGAGGTCGGCGTCCATGTTGTCAATGGCGGCGCTCATCTCGGCCAGCGTGAGGACGGGGTTGACGGGATAGACGCGCTGCTCATACTCGGGCAGCAGGCGGAGGAAGAAGGCTGGGGGAAAGGCGGCGCTGCTAGCTGGGGCAGTGGCGCCATGTTTGGGCGACGAGGAGGAGGGAGAGGAAGAGGAGGCGTGGCTGTCGACAATGGCGGCAATGGATGTAATGGCGAGTGGCGAGGCTGTTGTTGTTGTTGCTGTTGTTGTCGCGGCAGCAGCACTGCCAATGGTAGGAGTAGCAGCACTGCCAATGGTAGCAGCAGCAGCAGCAGCAGCACTGCCAGTGGTTGCAGCCGCAGTAGACAAAGGCGCTGCAGCACCAGCCGCCCAATCCGAGCCCTGCGGCGACAGCGACGACAGCGACGACGACGGCGACGACACGCCCGCTGCTTCGCCCCCCGCCGCCTGGCTGCGCAGCTGAGCCACCAACCGGCCCCTGACTCCAGGCTTGCGCTTGGCCGGCAGCGGCGCAAAGGCACACGCCAGACGGAGATGGCTACACTGCGCACACGGCTGGCTGCCGCTACACTTGACTTTGCGCACCCGGCAAGCGTCGCAAGCTCTCGCCACCTTGGCGCCCATAAAGGATTTCTCGCCTTCTTCTTCTTTTCCTTTTTCCCCCCTCCTTCTTCTTCAATTCTTCTTTTTAGCCTCCTTCTCCTCTTCTCTCCTCCAATTGGCGGCTGAGCGTGCAAGACTCCGCGTCTAAACCGTTGCCATGTCGGATATACCAGACGTGTTTCAACGCGGGGCTATACGAACAAGAAAAAAAAAAAAGCAAAAGTCGGAGTGTTTTTTTTAGGTGTTTACCAGGGTTGGCTTTTTTTTTTTTTTGGGCCGCCAACGCTACCAACTTATCCATTCGCTATGGCTCCGCTGGCTCAATCATTTTCCCGTGGCCCGAAGCAGACCAAACGACGTGCTGCGCGCCCTTGAACCGCCCGTCTTTCAACTCTGTTCGGCGAACCCGGCGCAACGAAAAAAAAAAACAATGTCCTTCTCCCACAACCCTCTTTTTTTTTTCCAAGAAAAAAAATTTCCAAAAAAAAAGGAACCAAAAACAAAAAAGCAAGCAGAAACCAAGGCAAGGGTTGAAATCCTGACACAACCATCTGCATGTTGGCATCGGCGGTCCGACTCTGGGGAAGGCAATCAGATTTGCGCTTCAGCCATGGGGGGGGTTATCCGCTCTTTTGCCATTGTAAAAGGAGAGGGGGAGGGGGGGGGTTGATGAGACATGCCATTTCACACCGTGTCATTTCTCCCAAGACTTGGGGCTTGTCTCTTGTTTTCCTTTTTTATCCTCTATTCAATAGCTTTTTTTTTCTGCAATCAAAAACAAGGGGGACGAGTCTTCCACTTTGCAGGGTTTCTTTGGCGTGGTGCTGCTTACACCTCTGGCTTTGCAAAGGGGTCGTGGTTGGCATCCATGTTGCGCTCATATTCCGAGTCGTGGGCAATCTTGGCCGCCACGTCGTCGCCAAACTGTGCAGCGACAAAGGCGTACATCATGTCGATGCCAGCAGAGATGCCTGATGACGTCCATACATTGCCGTCTTGGACCCAGCGCGCCTGCGACACCCAGTCGACGTCTACGCGCAGCTCCCTGGCCTAGTGGTTTCGTCAGACTTGGACAAGAAGGAAGGAAGGAAAAAAAAAAAGAAAGCAAGCTGCATGAAGAAGAGGTAATGAGAAACCAAAACAGCTGATGAATCACAGACACACAAAAAAAAAGAAAAAAAAAAAAACTCACCCAGCTCAAGGCCAGCTTATTAGTAGTCGCCCGCCGTCCATCCAAAACTCCCGCCCGCGCAGCCAATGCCGCACCCGTACACACCGTCAACAAGAAGCGCAGCTTGGGGAAAACATGCTGTATAAACTTGACAATGGGGCCTGTGCCAACCACGTCGCGCGTGCCCCCTCCGCCCGGCACAATCAGCACCTCAATGTCGTTGGGTGCGGTTTGCAGCGTGTGCGTCGGGACAATGTGCTGCTCGATGCCCGTACTGCGCGACGGCGGGCGTGTAGAGACGGGTGTGTCTGTGATTGAGACGAGAGAGAGCTCGAGGGTGTGGTTGCGGTTGAGCATGTTTAGTACGTCGAGGGGGCCAAAGACGTCGAGGGCTTGGAAGCCGGTAAAGAGCATCATGGCGTAGCGCGTGGGAGGAGGCTGCTCGTCTGCCATGCTGAGCGCTTGCTGTGTCTGCCTCTTGGAGAGGGGGGTTTGTAGTTTATAATGGCCTTGGTGGGGATGCTGGCTGGCTATTTTGCAGTAGAGGCCTCTCCTGTTTATTAGGCGTGGGCAGGAGCGATGCCGCGGGAACAGGGTGCCAAGCAACGTCTGCGCCTGCTGCCAAGGTTTCGTCTTGTTTAGCCTTGGTTCCGCCAGCAAAAGTCTCTTGTCTAGTCGGCGTCTTGGCCAGAAAGGAAAAACTACAGGTGTCCTTGATCTTTCCCCAGACGAGAATCAGCCGTCCATCTCCCTCGCACCGAGTCGAGGCGCGACTCGCAATGCATTGCGCGGCAAGTAAGATGGACCCGGGTGCTGAATAATCGCCGTGGCAGGCCAAGACGGACAATGTCTCTCACGGCCACGAGGCGCCTATTAGGGGTCTCGTCTCTTGCTTTCCCGTCTTGCACCAAGTCATGATTCCAATCTAGTCATACGGCTAGTCCACCTTGTTGAAACAATTAAATTGCAAAGGCCTACGAATCGGCTTTCTTGTCCCGAGTGCCGTGCATGTGACGAGCTGCAGCCCCCTCAAAAACTTGATCGAGATCATGACATGTTATATATCAAGACGGCAAAACGTCATTTAACCAGCTGCAAGAGTCCAGCTGCTGGAGCCTCCAAGCAGTAAGCATCGGCGGCCAGGCTCTTGCACCACCAGCTTGTTGCACCGCTCAACAAAGCTTTGGCCGTGGCACAAGGCTGCGGCATTGTTGCAGCGGCAAGACAAGATTGCACTTGTCGCTTCCCGAAACCCTTTGGGGCCCTAGCAAAGCCCTCGCCCACCTTGACCCTACTCCGTGGTGTTAAAAAAAAAGAGCAAGTCGAAGCGAGAGAGGCAATGCGACGCCATGGTGCGGCGGCTGCAGTGTTTCCCAACAAGGCACAGCGAGCCAATTTGCCTCGTCGTCTCCTCACTTGATCAGACGGCAAGTGGTATAGCTAGAGGCACGCACCCTTGTTACGTCGCTTGCCCTCTGGCCGCCTTATTTTTGGCACACATGGAGCAAGGCCGGTTCGGGCAACACGGAGTAACGGTATTGCCTGGCCTTGCCAAAATAGCAGATGCGTGCAAGCGGCAGTGGAATACCCCTCGGACAACGCCTCATGGTCACGCAAGCACAAGTCGACGCTCGCGGCGGATTGCCTGACGGCTGAGGCTCAACAAGTCGGGCAGCCTCATTGTAGACTTGGGCGGCGGACAAGCAAGTAGCCTATCCGCGCCGGGTATTGATTGCTAAGGCGAGCTCAGAGAGGCCATCATGTCGTCAGCCGTAGCCGTGATGCTTTAAAAAAAGCCCATCTCGATGCGCGCGTCTTGGTTCGCAGTACCCTCATGACGCAGTTGATTGCCGGATTGGGGCCCTCGCCGTCTTGGTTTGTGCATCCTCGCCGCCTGGATCCAGTCTCGAGTCGGCCGTGTGTCTCTTCGGACTTGTCCGGGGCCGAATGCCCATTGGCGTCGACGAGGCACAGCGTCTCACGGGGCTGCGCGCAGCATTTTGAGTCGAGTGACGCGGTCCGAGGCTTCGGCTTGCCAAATGGGCATCGTCCGGTCCGCGAGCACAAGTCGAGCTTGGTGAGACTTGTATTGCTGCTATAAAAGACGACTTGTTTGCAATTTCTTGCGCGCGCACCGACTAGAATGTACCGAGGTAAGCATGTAGGTAGCACATGCGGCTCAAAAGGGTTCGAGAGAGGATGCAAAAAAAGATGAAATTGTTGGCTTGCCCTTGTTGCGCAACCCGCTGACCATTTTTGGCCCATTTCCCCCCCCTCCCCAGGCTCAGAGTGTGGCGCAGTGGCGCAAACAGCGTGGCTGCGCAAGACGTCAGGACGCGACAAGACTTGATGCTCGCTGCCTACCAAGTCGGCTTGCTGCCAGATCAAGTCTTGGCCTGAATTTTTCCTGGCCCTTGACGTATATATCCAGTCTCTATTCTTGTAAACCACTAGGCATCAGCAGCGTACAAGAAGCAAACCATGACGTACAGTAATCTGACATGAGCCGTCATGCCCCAATCCAGTATTTCCAAGCAAGCCAATCTGCTCGGCACTTGCGATCTGCACATGCCCTTGCCCAACTTGTGTGGTGGCAATGAACAACGCTCACGTCTTACAGAATATGCAACTCAAGAGAGGAGAAGAAAAAAAAAACTTGGAATCGTATTGCTAGATTATAGGATCCAGAATACGTCAAAGCAAGACTTGTTTGTCGCATTCTGCCTATTTCCAAGCAAAGCCATGACGCGCCAGGCTCGACCGACAAGGCCTGTGTCAGCCTTCCAGGGCAGCGACGACTCACATCCAAGGACTTGCCAAAATGCAAAACAAGGCCAAGGACCGAGAGAGAAGAAGAAAAAAAAAGCAAAAAAGGCAGCGGCAAGGTGCATATGCAACTTGTCTCTGTGCGCTGCCGCCTTGCCCCAATGTTACCCCAGCGGAAACCCCATGACAGGCTACCATTACCGCCACGCCCTGTCACGAGAGCTGCCTTATCTCATGCTGGCTGTAGACTTGAACGCGCTGCAGCGTGACTGTGTCTGCCTCAGTCTCTTGATCCGGGTCATGGCCTATTCCAAGGGCTCGAGCTTCGTCATCTCATGGACACGTTGAGGCGCAGTTGGGCCTTGAAGCCCTTTGCAGCCCCTATAAGATGCTCGTCTGCCTCGTCGCTCAATAGCCATGACTCTGCTGTAGGTGTCCTTGCAACGCTCCCTCCTTGCCTTTTTAAGTCGTGCCCCTCACTTGTCTGCCCTGCTTCCTCTTTGGCGCTTTTGGCCGCTGATTGAGCCTCTTGAAAAAGGCAAGCTCTTCAATGGCACAAGACGCCCGCACCGTTGAGAAGCAATTTGCCGACATTGTTCGCGATGCCGCTGTCCGGTACAAGCAAAAGTCGGGCCAAGCCGCTGCCCTCAAGGACTTCTTGACGCCCCCCATGAAGTCGGTTGACGACCTCAAGGTTCAAATCGCCCTGCAAAACGACCGCTTCGTCTCGTTTAGGTCTAGGCAGAAGAAGCTATTTGATGCCATTATTGTTGTTCTTCGGCCCGTTCAACTGGTTGGCGACTTGGTGGCGGGCGCCGCTTCCCAGGCCTTTGCACCGTCGCAAACCATTTTTGGAGCCGTGCTGTTGCTCATCAATACTGCGCAAAATGTTTCGTCGGCCTATGAGTCACTTATTGCTCTGTTTGACAAACTCAAGGTTGGTTCATGTCGTCTTGGTCTTTGCAAAAGAAAAAAAGAAAAAGTGTTGCTCACTGTGTCGCAGGAGTTTACTGCGCGTCTCGATGTTTACCTCAAACAGCGCATTTCCAGTACGCTTCACGCTACTCTTGTCTCCATTCTCGCCACTATATTCGAAGTCTTTATTCTAGCAGCCAACGAGATACGCGAGGGCCGCGTCAAGACATATCTCAAGAGACTTATTGGCTCCGAAAGCGCCATACAACCAGCCCTCGACAAGCTCAACTCTCTGACGCAGGGTGAAGGGCTCCAGGTCCTTGCAGAGACATATGGCAGTGTTTCCGAAATCAGCGACAAGGCGGACCAAATCGAAACCATTGTTACACAAGTCCAGCAAAATGTGCAAAGTCTAAGGTTGGAGAGAAGCGACCCCCCGGGTGATAGCAACAGAGACAGACTGCGCAAGATTCTCAGTCCAACACCCTTTCCTCTCGACACATACAACTCGTATACAAGGGGCAGAGCCCCGGGGACAGGCATCTGGATTGTTCGAGACGAGGCCTTTTTAGCATGGGCCCTGGGATATGTGCCATTTTTGTGGATTAGCGGCAACGCAGGTGAGTCAATGACTAGCAAGCGACTTTTGCCTCTGCACAAGCTCACGAGCAAAAAACAGGAACTGGAAAATCGTACCTGACTGCCAACCTCATTACATGGGCAATTGAAAACTCGCTTCACATGCCTTATTATGGCTACTTCTTCTTTCGCTCCAACAATGCCGAGACGCGATCAGTACTCCAAGCCCTTCGCGATGCAGTATACCAGCTCAGCGAAAAGGATGCATACTACTGCAAGGACCTCATGTCAAGCCTTCGAAGCAAGGATGACATTCGCACCATTGCCAGTGCTTTTAGGGAGCTGCTGATTCCTCCCATTGACAAGACGCGTCCTGCACGACCAAAGTACATCATTTTGGACGGCATCGATGAGGCAGATGAGCAAGAGCTACACGAGCTCCTGACCATTCTCTCTAGCAGCCATCATGCTGGCCAAGCGCCGTGGGCGCCGTATTTCCGGTTTGCCTTGATTGGCAGGTCCTTTTTGTCGGACGATGTTGTTTCTACATTGGATTCGCAGATTCCTGGCCGCAGCTTGGCGACTATTCAGATTACGGGCTATCGCAATGCTCACGATGTGGAGCTTTTTGTCTATCACAGCGTGCGCTCGTCGCGGCTCTTGATTCGTACCAAGTCTGATTTCCAAGACACGGTTGCCGAAGCCATCATTAAGCAGTCGGACGGACTCTTCATTGTGGCCAAGCTCATGATTGAAGAGATTAATCGCAAACGCCACCGCAGCTCCATTCTCGAAAGCCTAGCCTCGTATCCCAAGGAATTGGATGCAATACTGCACAAGACTGTCAGCAACCTGTGCAACACGATTAGCAGCGACGAGGCCAAGGATCTCAATGAGATGCTTGCCTGGATTGCTTGTGCAGAGAAGCCCCTGACGCTGGAGCAGCTTGAATCTGTCATGATGCTTAGCTATGGAGAAGTGCCTCTGCTCATGGAGGAGTCATTGCGGCGGCAGTTTACCTGTTTCTTTGATTTGGAGCGAGAAGACGGTTTAACAACTGATGACCTCCTCAAGGATTTTGAACGAGTGCGACGAGACTCGGCGCAAGACAGGAGCCCCATTCGGCGCCTCAGTCCCCGGAGGTTTAATATTGACGAGGTAGAGTCGAGTCCCAGCGGCAGGACAAGCTCAACGGGACGAAGCAGCACGACGAGCTTGCTGTCGAGTCCTCCGCTCAGCCCGACCTTGCAGCTGAGTCCGCCGCTAAGACCGCTCTCCGACTTGGAGTTTCGGTCCAACAAGTCGACTACGCGTGTCACCTTTTTCCACAACTCGGTTCGACAATTCTTTAGACGCTGCAAGCCCATTATGGGTCGTGGGCCAGAGCCTGAAAATGCACTCATTTATTTCAACCTGGATGAAGCTCGCCTTCACGTTCTCAAGACGTGTCTCAGGGTCTTTATCGACAGGCCTTGGTTCGCCAAGGTGGATTTGGGCCCGGGAAAGCAAGCCTTTAGGCAATATGCTGCCTGGTACTGGCAAGAACACTTGGCGTCGATTGACCTTGGTACTGTTGGTGCAGACGACAAGCGCGCACTTGGCCAGCAGTTGCTCAAGATGCTGACGGACGATGGCACCATTTTTGACTGGAGCATCTTGTACGAGATGCATTGCGATGGGCTCGAGGTGCTTAGTGATTGCAACATTGAGTGCATACAACGATGGCTAGGCGATGGCCATGTGACTGCGGATTTTGATCACGATGGTCGCAAATTTGCACGCAAGGCCAAGGACAAGGCGGCGCACGTGTGCGAAAGGATTGGCCGACTCTATTCTCGGGCCTGGCTGTCTGACGAGTTTAAACAATATGTGACGCCCTTGTTTTGCTTCAAGATTGTGCAAAACGTGGCTTGCATGAATGCCGGCTACAAGTGGTCGCACGCAAAGCTTCACTGGTCAGCCATTTCAATCCAGGAGCGCTTTGCAAAGGCAACCAAGTGGGCGGACCAGCCCGAGACGGCTCACTGGCACACTCGGCTGGCAAGCGCCTATGCAACGCTAAAGATGCACAGTGAAGCTCTCAAGCACTACGACATTGCCCTTGAGATGGATCCAGGGAGCGTTGAAACATGCAGTCGCAAAGCATCGTGTCTCTTCCAGGACAGGCAAGACGGCAACGCCTTGAGCCAGGTTATTGAATGCATCGCCATGGAGGAAAGGAAGCTCCAGAATGGCGGCCTGGTTGCTGACGATTTGAAGATTAGCAGACTGCGGCTCTACAAGAACTACTACCTTGCTGCGCAGTGCTCTTACCGTGTGGGAAAGGTGGACCAGGCTCACGTTTACTTTCGAAGCGCCATTGACAGTGCGCCCAATGCCGAGTTGGACTCGTCGCAAGTCTTGGAGCCGGAAAAGGGCTATCTCGAGGTGCTGGCGGGAGAGAACCTCTATGACCGCGTCATGGACCTTGTGGGCTACATGTCACAGCAGTGCAAAAAGACGATTTACGGGCCAAACCGGTTTGTTGACTTGCTGCTGGACGGCTACAATAGCCGGCTGGTGATGGACTGGATTCCAAAGGCGGCCAGCACCACGTCGAGGACGGCCTTTTTGGTGGCTCAGCTTTGCGAGGCGATTGACCAGGCCGACAGCATGCGAGACTCTCTGCGGCACCTCTATCTTCGACTGGCCTTGGGCATGACGCATGCCTACAATAGGCACCTGGACACGGCAATTGCCATTTTTGAACAGATATCGCTAGTGGAGTGTCGGCCACGAGGCACCATTTCCACGCGCCAGGCATATGCCGCCTCGTTTCAGAACCTGGCGGCTCTATACCGCGAAAAGGCGTTGCATCTGGGGCTCAAGCACGACGACGTGATTGCTTGGATGCGGAAGCTGCACAAGGTGGAGGAGAAGCAGCGCGAACACGGCAATTTCCACATGCCGCCAGACATGCTGGGGTCCGACGTGAATACGGCAGCCATTTATCTGGCGGGCTTTTACCGGCTGCAAAACGAGCACGTTGTCTCCAAGAGACTGCTGCAAGACGTCATGTACCAGAGCCTGGCTATTCTGTCGGACAGCGAGCCGGCCAATGACGTGTTTGGGCTGGACAATTTGCTGCGCATCTTTACAGCAGCGGGCGACGAGACGAATGCGCGGGCCCTGGCTCGATCGATGCGCAAGACGAATCCCGAGGCGTCGTTTAGCACGCCCAGCCAGACGCCGGGCCTGCACGTGGGCGAACCCAAGCTGCCCGAGATTCACCCCGTCTACGACCGCAGCTGCTTTGAGTGTCTGCGCAGCATCCCCGCCAATGAGGAGTTTGGGCTGTGCACGTGGTGCATCGAGTGCTACTGCCTGGGCTGTCTTGACGGCGTCATTCGCAAGCCGGGCAATGTGACGGCGGCGACGACGACGACGGCCACGGCCAAGGGCAAGGGCAAGGACAGGGCCAAGGACAAGGACAAGCAGCAGGGGCGTGTCATGTGCAAGGCGGACCACGAGTGGCTCATGGTGCGGCCATTGAACCGGACGCTGCACACGGGAGAGATTTTGCTGGATGACGAGAGCATTGCGAGTTTTGGCGGCTGGCTCAAGAATGTGGCTGCCGAGTGGAAGATTGAGCTGCCCAAGCCGAGTCCCAAGGCGCCGTCGCGGCAAAGCACGATGAAGACGTGTCGGAGGAGAGGATGACGAGGGTTTGGCGGCTGGCTGATTATGGCGTTTATGAATGTTGTTGTTGTTGCTGCTGCAAGGGACTTGCTTGTATGGCGGCGTTGCATTTTGTGCTTGGTGCTTGTTTCTTGGGGGTCAAGACGGGATTTATGCGAGACTATTATTAGGAATGTAGCTGTATAACTTTGGGTTATTAAATTATACTAGAGATTGATGTCACTAGGGAGAGACTAGTTTGTGTGGTTTTGAACATGTCGAGCCATTTGTTTGCTGTAAGAGGTGTCGAGAGGTGGAAGAGGAAGAAGGACTAACTAGTCCGTCTTGGCCAATTGCACGTGTAGGCCAAGACGAGTAGATTTATTAGCCAATACAGTGATTAAGTACATTTGCAACATTGATGGGAAAAGGGGCAGCATTTTTAATTTGCAAGCGGCCAAGATGGGTTTTGTCAATGTATAGTGTGTGGTTGCATCAAATGCCGGGAGAATATGACGGCAATATAGTCCTTGGAGAAGGCCTGCTTGGCTGGGTTTCTTTTTTCTTTTCTTTTTTCTTTTTTTCTTTATAAAAAAGGGGACTTTTTTTTTTTTATAATATTGCAAAGCAAAAAAGGTTGCTTTGGAAAAAAAGAGAAAAAAAGCGAGCTGTGGTGATTTGGATGGGCAATAGTTCCTAATGGATTGGCACGGACATGGCGTCACTGGTTGCTGCGTGGGGCACGTGATAGGATTAGGAAGGGAATTGTGTTTGTGGGAAGCAGTGTATGCGTAGAGGTGGGTTAGGGATGTAGAGGCCAAGAGTAGGGAGCGAATAGAAGAGGGCGGAAATTAGACGGAAATACAAGGCTTATGATTAGTCAGCCGACGTCAGCTTGATGCACTTCTTAATCAAGGTTTTTGGGCTCAAAGAGGCGGGGGAACAACAAAGGCGATTCCCAAAAAAAAAAAAAAAAATCGGCTTGCCGCCCCCCCCCCCTTTTGCGGCACATGGGGGTCTCCTGGAACCTGACGCAATGAGCCTCACATGCGAAGTTTTGACAGACGCCATGGTGGGAGGAAGCCGCAAGCATACAAGAGGTTGCTTGGCTTGCAGAAGTTGGGTTACACGGCAGTTTGCTGGTGTGCATGAGGTTTCGTCATTTGACTTTGAGGCGGGCTGGCAAGTCTTGGAGCGACGTCAGAGGTGGTTAAAAAGCGTGGGCGGACAAGGCGGGAGAGGGCGAGGGAGGAGGGCATTGACGAGGGCGAATTGCGGCATTGACGAAAGGGCGAATTGCGGCATTGACGAGTCGACGGCGAGCAAAAACCATGGCTGCAGAGAGGGCGGGCAGCGGCGAGGGCTCAGAGGCGGTGCCGACTGTGCACGTGCACTATGACGACGGCGACAGCGGCAGCGGCAAGACGCCTTTTCCCAGCACCGACTTTGGCGCCGAAGCACTGCAGCAGCGCCTCTATCCGCCCGAGACGCAAGGCTGGCGAGGCAAGACGCGATGCGACAGCGAGGGCCACGTCTTTGCCAGCCAGAGGCCGCCAGCCGTATCAACGAGCACGCCGCCCATTGACACGGTTCTCCGCCGGCGCAGCACGCGGGCCGCCACGCTGCGCACGCTGGACGACTGCGACGACTTTCTCGAGGACCATCCCGGCTGGCAGCCCGGCTCGGAGCCCGGCTACGACCCCAAGCTGCCCGACGGCGGCCACGCATCCGTGCCGACGCTGAGCGCCCCCTGCAGCATCACCGTGGTAGACTTTTCCCTCGACGGCGTGGTGACGCGCACCTTTGACAATGACGGCTTCATTGCCTTTATCGAGCGCCCCAAGGACAGCTGGGCGCGCTGCCGCTGGATCAACATCAACGGGCTCAGCTGGGACGTGATTCAGGCGGTTGGCGCGCGCAAGGGCCTGCACAAGCTGGCTCTCGAGGACATCATGAATGTCGGCAACCGCACCAAGGCCGACTGGTATCCCAACCATGCCTTTATCGTCATGACGCTGCAGAAGCTGGTGCACATGGCGTCGGACCATGACGGCTCGGAAAGCGACTCGGACTCGCTCGCCTCTGCCTCCACCACCAAGTCCCGCAGCTCCATTGTCCGCAAGTCGACAGCCGCCGCCCGGGCCCTGTGGCGTAGCTGGCGCAAACCCCCCTCGCTGCCCCAGGTGGCGGACAAGCAGCTCGAGGCGGGCGCCGACGCCATGGGCCGCCACGGGCCGCTGCTGGCCGACGGCTCGCGCCCGCAGCAAACCATGATGCTGCGCTCTCTGCAGCGCTTCCACGCCTCGGGCAACGAGGCCCGCACCGACTTTATGGAGAAGCACTCCTCCCTCGCCCCCTACCACATGGCCGTGTCTGCCGAGCAAGTCTCCATCTTCTTAACCAATGACAACACCGTTATTTCCTTTTTCGAGGCGTCGGCCGCCGACGTGGAGCGCCCCATTGTCAAGCGCCTCAGCACCCCCGGCACCATTTTGCGCGAGTCGTGCGACGCCTCCCTCCTCGTCCAGGCCATTATCGACGCCATTATCGACCTGGCCCTGCCCCTCACCGCCGTCTATACCGACCTGCTCGGCGACATTGAGCTCGACGTGCTGACGGCCCCGTCGATTAAGCAGAGCCGCAGCCTGTACATTTGCATTTCGGAAATCAACAAGATGCTGCGCTTCCTGACCCCCATTGACAACCTCGTCAATGTCATGCGCGACCACCGCGCCATGATGAGCCAGGAGCAGGCCCAGCGCGTGCTGGAAGAGCCGGCCGCCGGCGTCATTGTCTCGCCCCTGACGCACACCTATCTCGGCGACGTGCTGGACCACTGCATCATTCTCACCGAGGCGATGCAGCAGCTCAAGCAGTCGAGTGAGGATTTGATTAATTTAATCTTCAACACCATTACCGCCAACCAAAACGAGTCGATGAAGCAACTCACCACGGTGACTATTATTTTTCTCCCCCTGACCTTTATCACGGGCTTTTTTGGCCAAAACTTTGCCGAGGAGGCTTTTCCCGAATTACACAATGGCATTTGGTACTTGTACGTTTTTATTTTTTCTCTCCCTCTCTCTTCCTCTCTCTCTCCTCGACTCTTCTAACGTCCAAGCAGCTGGGCGTGTGCCGTGCCCACCGCCATGGCCACCATTTTGATACTCATGCGCGACATGATTTACGCCTGGTTTGTGCGCCTCGTGCAGCGCAAAAAGATTATCAATTTTCGCAAAAAGGCACAGTCTCGACGCCGACGTAAACGCAAGGCCGTCTTGTAACCCCCCCTTCTCTCTTTTTTTTTTGGGTCTCGTGATGAAGAAGGGGGGGTAAATTAGCGTCGATTTTTTTTTACGAGGCACTCGCGGCACACAAAAAGGGTAGTATCTGAATAAACGAGCCGTTGAAAAATAAACCCCAAGACGGTGTTTTTTTATGCGGGACCAAGTCAAAGGGTTGGGGTTGGGGAATAAGCTGACGGAAAAGTGACGACTCAAACAATGTGCCTACGCATCGTCTGCAGACGAGGCATTTGTGAAGAAAGGAAGTCGAGGGGATGGGGGGGGGGCTACCGTTGGGGTTGTATCTGACTTGATAGTTTCCCCGAGACAAGGGAAGAAGAGACGAGGTTTTTTGGTTTTTTTTTTGAGCACATGCATAAGGGGGGGTTGCGGCGAGGGGGACGTGATTAGGACGCGGTGTAAGCAAAGAGAAGTGTGTGATGGATGCACAAGCCGTCACATTGCTCTGCATTTGGCTATATAAACTTGACTCCTTGCGACTCTTTAAACCCAACCAAACCAAACCATCCAAAACAACTCCTTTAACTTTCCAAACCATCCAAACCAAAACAACTCCTTCAACTCTCCAAACCAAAACTCCTTCAACTCTCCAAACCAAAACAACTCCCAACTCTCCAACCATACCAAACCAAACCATGCAATTCTTCATCCTGCTCTTCCTCGCCTCCCTCGTTTCCGCAACAACCACCACCCTCACCATCCCCTGCATCCGTCCCAGCCCAACCACCTCTACAATCGCCTGCCTCGCCACCACAACCATCATCATCGAATCCCCCCTCCCTTCATGCCCCCCTCCTCCCCCCCTCCTCCCCGGCGGTCCCTGCCCCATTTCTCCATCCTGCCCTCCTTCCGGCCTGGATATCCACTACTTTTCCAACCCCTTTGGCGGCTACTCCCGCGCCGGCCAAATCCCTTCTTCATACTATCTCTCGCAACACCTCGTCCCCCGCACCTCTTCTCGTACCAATGTTTCTTATTTCCCACAGGACCATCCGCCAAATTTGCCTTCCGTCTTTCCTGACCCGTCTTTGCCTACCGCTCCGTATTGGGTCGGCTGGACGCGCGTTACTAATGGGGGCGTCGTGGTGGATGCAAACAACTTTACCTTGGTTTATGAGGGCTTTTATCGCGCGCCCCGTACGGGCGTGTATTCGATTTGCACCACGGCTGATAATGAAAACGACGTCTTTTGGGGCCATGGCAATGCTTTTAGTTGTCTGCATGGAGGCGCCGATGCAAATGCAAAGCCCCTCGTCGTCACTACTGGTGGCAATTATATTAATGACATTAGGTGCGCAGACGTCTCCTTGCTCCAGGGCCAGTATTATCCCTTTAGGAGTGTCATGGGTGACTGGCAGGGGCCCTCGGCTTTCAACTTTACCATTACGGAGCCGGGCCGCAGCTTCGAGTCCCGCACAAACGACTTTACCGGCCGCGCTTATCCCCATGCCTGTGGTCTTTTTGGGTAGCACCTAGTCGACCGCCATCATGTTTTGCTTCTCTTGCCATGGTGCTCCAATGGGTTTTATTGCCCAAGATGCTTCAAATAGTACCATTTTTTCCTTGGCCTGCAATTTCTTCTTGTTGTTAGTTGGTACTCCCAATAGTTGCATTATGCCAAATAGTGCCTTTCCAACTTGGCCATCATGTGCTCTTGTTGTCTTGTAATTCTCAGCTTCCGCTACATAGTGCCCCCAATAGTTGCATTATGCCAGATTGTGCCATTTGCCTGGGCCATCATGTGCTCTTGTTGTCTTGCAATGCTCCCAATAGTTTCATTTTGCCAAATAGTGCCTTTCCAACTTGGCCAACGCGTTGCTCTTGTTGTCTTGTAATTCTCAGCTTCCGCTATATAGTGCCCCCAATAGTTGCATATATGCCAAATAGTACCCATCATGTGCTCTTGGTGCCAGAGAATGCCCCCAATAGCTACCTTGAGGCCAACACGTTGCTCTTGTTGCCATGCAATGCTCCCAATAATTGCATTGTGCCATATAGTGCCATGCTTCACCTTGGCCATCATGTGCTCTTGTTGCTATATAGCGCTCCCAATAGTTTCATCTAGGCCATCACCTTGCTTTTGTTGCCATGCAGTGCTCCCAATAGTCTCACCTAGGCCATCACCTTGCTCTTGTTGCCACAGTGCCCCAAGCAGTCTCCGCCATTTTCCAACCAAGTTGCTCAGACCAACGTTGCCACGTCACTGTCAAATAGGCCGTCTCGTCACTGTCAATGGGCCGCCACTGTCAATGAGCCGTCACTCGACACCACCACATTAATCCCCATAATCACCAAGCGCCTCTACAGTCAGCACCAAGACTACACTTGCATAAACAGGGTGCCAGCCATCAAAGTGCCAGTCCAAGCTAAATAGTCATTCAAGTGTATTCGCACTATTGCGATACATCTCTCTGATTCCACCTGGCTTCAATTACACCCAGCTTGCAGCGCACAACAATTATGCTGCCGTCCAAAAATCAAACGTCAAATCGTCCACTCAACAAAGCAAATCTTGCACCCCAAGCAACACACCTTGGAATCCTCCCCCATTTGCCTAATTGGCAGACTCCCAAATGTACTCATCGTCTAGCCTCTGCAGACCCTCTGGCGTCCAGTGCCAAACTCCGCTCCGAAGTGCAGACATTACACTCTCCCTCTTGACGCGATACGGCAGAGCGCGTGCTCGGCAGCTCGCCGCGTCGCACCCATTGTCAGTCCATTCAAACTGAAAGTCGTCTCCCCACCAAGCGCGAAGCTCAAGACCAACGTGGAGCCTAATGAGCACCGATGTAATATTGGTGTAGCCCTCAAATTGGACTGGTGCAAGTGAGCAGCTGCCATTGGGGAAGTCGGGACAGGCGGGAACACGTTTAGTCTCTGACCAGGCAATAGCCTGTTCACTCGACGAGGCCACATCCCAAGCATAGGCAGATATCTCAAATTCGCACCACTGCTCGCTTGCCTGCGCAGCGCATCCCAAATTGGCCCCGAGAAGGTTAAACCTAAAGCAAGGACTCGCAGAGTTGGGACCCAACCCAATTTGCGCAGTATCGCTGGCGCCTTGGGCATTTGATGGTGTAAGAGAGGGTGGCACAAACTCGACAAGCTGGCCGCCAGAAGATGGAACATAAGACTGGGCCAACTGAGATGAAGGTGGCGCCACCAGAAACCCTTGAGAAAACCACACGTCCTGGGATGGGTTGAACAAGGGACCAGGCTTAACATTGTCAAACTGCAACCTTGTCAGAAACAAGTCGTCTAGCCAAAGCATTGCAAATACCACTTACATCAACAATCATTTTCCCCACCTTGCCTCCAGAAGAGCACATGGCAGGAGTAGTGGTACCATCGTCCGTGGCTGGAGGACCTGGAGGCACAGGAGGCAACGTCTCATCCGGTGAGGGTGATGCAGCACTCGTCGCATTGTTCCAAGAAGACGAGGACAAGGAGCTATTGTTCAAGTCAGCCTGTATACACCAAATGCCAATTGGCAACACACAAACCTTGCCTGGCGTCTAAGACCGCGCTTCCGAAGGCCAGTTGGTGCACGTGCAGCCAAAGTCATCAAAGTCGTCATGGGAAAGTTGAGATTATAAGTCGTAGTAGCTTCGGGAATCACATTGGTCCAAGTGCTGGTTTGCATGTTGGGCCCAGCAGCAATGGGCTGAGGCGCCAAGATGGAAGACGACGATCCATAAGAAGCTGGTCCCCCTGGTCCCCATCCATAGCCACCAGCTGGAGCTTGACCAGAACCATAGGCCGGTGGACCATTAGCATCTGTGCCACTATCAAGGGGAATAGGCACTTCAGAAAAGACTGGTGATCCATTCGGCCCAGCAACAACCGTCAGCGTCATGGCGCCAGCACCTGTAACGGCTTGTCCATCGACACCAGAAACCACAACAGGTGGTAGAGCACCACTTGAACCATACGTGTCAAGGCCTGGAACCCCACCCTTGTCTCCCGAGTCTGGAATAACTGGACCAGGTACCTGAGCAATGCCAGTCGTAACGGCAACTGGAGCAGCCGTGGGCAAACCGACACTCATTGCGGCGGGTGTAAAGACAACAGTCTGAACATATGGAGTGGTAGCACCATCAGGTCCCACAATGTCAACCGTCAGACAAGTGCTGATGGCAACGTTGGAAGTCAATGGTGGCATTTGGCCTTGAGGAAGGTCAGTCTGCATCTGTTGAGGTGCCATGGAGGGATATGCAATAGTCGTAGCTGGAGGCAAAGACGTGCCAGTTCCAAATGCTGGCGTCAAGACGACCGTACCAACAACTGGGGTAGCGACGCCATTGGGTCCTAAAATATCAATTGTGACACGAGTTGTAACGGGGCTTCCAACCGAAACACCCTGAGGCAAATTGGTTTGCTGGGGCGGGGCAGGAGAGGGAAATCCAACGCTGGCGCCAGATGGAAGAGCGTGGCTGGCAGGCATCACCACCGTAGACTCAATAGCAGTAGGCTTGCCATCAAGACCAATTGCCGTATAGGTCACGCAGGTCGTGATGCCGTCAAGAACATCACCAGACTGAATGTTTCCGGGAACAACAGTGATTTCAAGCGGCACACCAGTCACCACGCCGCCAGGAACGTTGGTGGCAAGCGTGGCAGGAGGAGGAGGAACAAGAAAAGTAGTATCCACAACCGACGGAAGCCCATTGGCTCCGATGACGGTATACGTCGTGGGCACCAGAGAAGCAGTGGCCTGCACTGGCCCAATACCAGAGTATCCGGGCAAGTTTGCCTCTGTAGCTGCCGGACCAGGCAATACTAGTGTCGATTCAACAACCGTTGGTTTCCCGTCAGCGCCCACAAACGTCCAGCTCGTGGAAGTAGTCATGGCTGGCCCATTGGGAATAACTTGAATCTGTCCCGAGGCAGGAGCGTCGACAGGAGTCGACACAGCTCCAGGACCAACAGTCAAAGGTGCCTGTGGTATATACCAAGAAGACTGAATAACAGTTGGAATGCCATTGGTTCCAATGACTGTATAGGTAGTCGCTGCAGGCATGCCCAGCGCACTAGTCGCCGTGACGCCTGGCCATTGAGCACCAATGCCCGTGGACGTAACCTGAATATTTGGGGGAACAGACTGGCCTTGATTGCTCGCTGGACCACCAGCAGGCCACTCAATGATTGTGGGGCGGCCATCAGGACCAGTGGTTGTCAAACAGGTAGCTGGGCCACCGTCGCCTGCAGCACCAGATGGGCCAGGAAAGAAGATGGTGTGCTCAGACAAGAATGTGACAGGACTTGGACCAGTGACACCCGCAGTCCAATGTACATCAGTGTCCGTGACAACAGTAAACCAGGCAGATGGGCCCTGAGGTCCCGGGAAGCCATTATTGATAGACGTAGGAGCAGGTGCAGGGCCGACATCCCCAGTTGAAACACCATAGTCAGGAATTCCACCGGCAGGTGAAACATTCGAGGGAAAAGAGGCATCAACAGACGTACGAGAGGCAGATCCAGAGACAGAAACAACAGTGCCTGGGTGTTGCTCAGAATCAGAGCCAGCGCCCCAAACGTCAACCGTAATTGTGGTGTAGATGGAAACAGAAGTGTGAGTAGCTTGAACAGAGCCAACTGGAGAAACCTGAACCGTTTGTGTAGTAGGGTAGATGGTTTGGTAGACAGTGTCATCAGATCCAGAGCCGCCAGCAGAGACAGGGCTCGTGGGATAGACCGTGACAAAAATGGTAGAAGTTGCTTGCCCTACACAGCTCTGGCCCTGGGGAGCGCCACCAGGCAAGCCCTGACCAGTGCTTCGAGGGTCACCTTGAGGAGCATTGCCAAGGTCACCATACGCCTCAAGGGCAACATCATTGTCAGATCTAAAAAATCCTCTTGATTAGCATCATGTCCAGCACAAGAAGTACAAGCAAATTGCAATACCCGGGGCCAGCAGCTTGAGCAGCCGAAAGTTGAAGGAGGCTGCCCGCCGCCAGCGCGCCGAAGGACGCGGTGGCACGCATCGTGGCAAGAGAAGACCCGACTCAATAAATGTCACGTATGGCAGCCTCTGAAGAGGACCGCAACGACGCACTGACGGATGCTTCTGGTGAGGCAGTGAGAACAAAGGCGGCTGCAATAAAATAGAGAGAAGAGGTGCAAAACGAGCGACAGAAGAGAAAGAAAAGAGGGACAAAGGTGGGATGGTTATGGGAGAGAGAGAGAGAGAGGGAGGGAAAATTTTTCAGAGGCGGGAGGGGGAGTTGGGGCAGGAAAAGCGGAGTGGTGAGATGTGAGCGAGATGCCATGGGGAAGGCGCGCCTGCCCAATGTTGAGTGGCGTGTTTTCATTACGCAAAGAAGGAGGCAGGAACCGCTTCTTGACTGCCCGTGTTGACCTGAGCAGAAATCAACGTGCATGGGAGCCTGCGAGGTACCTGCCTCTCCAGAGACGGCTGGTATCCAAGGTCCAAAGGGCATCATTTTCAGCATTTCAAATCACATTAAGCAATAAAGAGGCAAAAGAGACACGGTGATAATCAGACAGCCAGTAAAAGATGACAATCTCGTTTATTGATATGCGTCGCGAAACCCGAGAGCGTGGTTTCGAGTTTGAAAGGGGTGAGACGGTCGAGAGGCACCTGTGGGTACTACCAATGTGTTCCTGCTTTCCCTGATGAAAAGTATAGCAAGACGTCCGTGAAGCGCCTCCCTGGCACCCTGCGTCCCTTCCCATCCACTGACCGACAGGAAATTGAAGAGTGGCAAATGAGCACATGGTACAGTACATGGTCTGGTCTAGTCTGTACAAGGAAAAAACATGCGAGCATCTCGCGAGGGGGTATCAACAAGGCACCTCGAGCAAGGCGGAGCAGCTGCCTTTGGAAGCAACGTAGCTCATCAGGGTTCATTCTGTGCTTGTAGGAAGCAGTAGCGGCGTCGCAGGCTAAACAACTGAGCAAGAGGCAAAACGATGCTCTTTTTTGATGGCAGTTTTAATCTGCCACCTCGTTCCAGGCAAGAGAAACAAGCATCAAGGAGGCAAGCATCCATAATTAAAAAAATCATGCCGCGTCATGATCCGAATACGGCGGCGGCGGCGACGATGTCCCTGCCTCATGCACACTCTGGGGCTCTGGAGCAAGTGGAGCATTGGCAGCATCGCGCGCCAGGCGCAACTTGCGCTCCATCTCAGCAGCCCACATGGCTGAGCCCGCAGTAGTGGTAAGCAAGAAGAAAAAGGACAAGATGGGAACTAGCTCTAGAATCATGGCCACGGTGCCAAACCAAATATACTCCCACGTCCTGCTCCGAATCTCGCGCTTGCGCTCCGACTTGGACAGTCCGCGCAGTTCATACCAGCGGTACTGCGACAGCTTGCCAATCCGAGTCCCGGTAATGATTATAAAGGCTGGGGTGCCGACAATAGGAATAAGATTGAGGGGTAGAAAAACAATGAGCTCAACGATTTGAATCACGCTCCAGGGTTGATAGGCAGCAGGGCTTGTAGGCTTTCCCAGCATCTTGACAGCATTCGGCGCATCGTCAAAGAGGAGGCGATGGGGCGCAATGAGGTCCTTGAAGCCGAGCTTGATGAGGGTAGCCTGAACCCAGGTCAGCCGTGTCTCTTTCGCAAAGCCAGAGTTCAAAAAAAAACACCTACATCAAAAATATCGACCCGACATTCATCAACAAAAAAGCCCTCAAAGAGGCCCTGAATAATGACGAGACCCTCGCCCAGCGTCAAAACCACGGCATTGATCCAAGCCCCCCAGCCGTGAAAGATTGCTATAAAGGCAAATTGGGGCAAAAAGGCAAAGATGAAGAGGACTAGGTAGACTATGAGGGATATGACGGACAAGGGAAGCAGTCTTCCCAAGAATAGGGGCCAAAAGTCTCGGTTGCGCACAAAGAACCAGATGCCGCGAAGAGGGTATGAAGCAGCAATGGCGCCGCGCCCAAGAAGCGACGCAGACCACACAGAGCAGCGTTTGCGTGCTGCGGCGTCGCGTTCCATGGCGCCCACACCAAGGGACTCTATCCGGTGCTGCGAGGGAGTGTTGGGATGCGCAGGCAAACGGGCTTGTTGGAGGGCTGTTTTGCAGAGTAGAATTGCATGGCGACGTTGAGACTTGGCGACGAGACTGCAGTAGCGGCACTATTACAGATGGGGCGGGTCACGCTCCGCCTCATTGTTGCACGTGCGCCCGCAATACGTCACTTTTTGCACTTTGGGACATTTCCCAATCTGGAGCTATGGAGTCTGGGGAAGAGGCTCCTGGCTATGATTGACAATCAATATCACCAAAAATTGACCACTCTTGGCAGCTATACCATTGTTTTTTATAATCTGGTGTATACTGGACCCTCTGCGGCTCCAAGCCTTGGCATGAGTAGGCTTTTTTAGCATTTCCCTTGTGGCTAGGTCTCGATAGAGTTGATGCAACGTCTGCAACGGTCGCGGCGTCCATAGGTGTAGGGTAAGTGGTGACGTCTCGGGCTGGCAAAACACGGCAATGTCAACATGCTCCTCCACGCCACAGCTATATGCCAGCTACCTATTACCACTACTGCACCTCCAACGCCCTTTAAAACGCTCTACTTTCACTCCCCCCCTTCATCTTTGAACATGTTCCTCCACGCCACAGCTATATAGCCAGCTATAATACCTACTCCCACTACTGCACCTCCAACGCCCTCCAAAACGCTCTACTTTCACTCCCCTCCTTCACCTTTGCCAACGGCACCAACTCCTCCCCCCCAACCCTCGCGACATACGCCCTCGCCACAGCCAACCACCTCGCCCTCTCCGCTACACTCGCCCCTTTTCCCTCCCACACCCACACCGCCCTGCCCCCATCGTCCAGCACATACACATCGCTGCCATCCAGCTCTTGGCGCGACACGCTTGCTCCCTCGCGCACCAGCTTAAACTCGAGCTGGCCCGACGCATCGCTGAGCCGAAAGAGCTGCTTGTCCCTCTTTGCTTGCGGCGCCGCCGCCTCGCCCTTGGGTCCGCCACCACCACCACCACTTGCCAGGGGTCGCGGCTGTCGGAATCCCTCGCGAGGCGTCTCTTCCTCTCCGCCCAGCAAGTCGACCACGCGGCGAGAGCGCGACTCGCTCTGCGCCACTACTTCCACGTCGATGCGCTTTTTGCTCTCGAGCGTCAAGTCGTGCACCAGGGCCGCGGCGCGTGCCTTTTCCATGGGACTGCTACGCGTTCCTTGCCATACCCACATCTTGTCGCCAGTGTCCAGCACAAAGACGTCTCCGTCATCCAGACTGCGCCACGTCGGCTCCACCTCGTGAGCCACGACGCTGCTGCCCACGGGCGTAAAGACGCGCAGCAGCACGTTTTGTTGTCGCCGTTGCACCTCGTCTGGCTCCCGCTCGACATGGCGGAAGCCAGACCGCACCCCTCCAGCACTAATCTTGATGCGCGGGAAGAGGGCGAGAAAGGCTTCCGAGGGCGCCTGCTGTACTTCGCGATGCTGCGTGGCCGCACCGTGCAGAAACTCGTCGAGCTCAACCGTCTTGTAGGCCGCCGTGCCTGCCTCGTCTTGCGTCGTGTGCGCGCCCAGCCAGAAAAAGATGTCGTGCCCAAGCTTGTCCGAGTCCTTGCCCACCTTGTACGAGTGTAGAACAATGAAGCTGTCGCCGTCGTAGAATTGGCCGTGCGACTGCTTTGGCCATGGCACCACCTCGAAATTCTCAATGCGCCAAATCTTCAACCCGGCACTCTTGCCAACGGCGCCATCGTTCCACGCTGGCTCAGTCGCTGCCGACTTGTACTTGACGCGGTGGTCAATGTCGGATCCAATCAGCTCAACGTTGCTGTCCTTGATGTCGTATTCTTTGGGGTGAACTAGGCCCTCGTGTGGTGGCATATTTGATGCAGAATTCAAGGGCCCAACGTCTGCAAGTGCAAACTGTTATGCAAAAAATGGCTCGTCTGGTGGCTTGAAGCGATGAAATTTTGGGCGCCTTTTTTTTTCCAGACCTGTCTCAATCTGGCGCTACATGGGCGTAGGGCTATGTACGAGGGGTTTGCCGATGAGTCCGCTACGGCCGTTCGCAGCCATGGCCCCCCCCAAAAAAAGCAAGCTCCATCCTAGGCGTAGAACCGGCATGGCACCATCTAGCGCCGCAGCCTCACCGAGACTTTCCGTCACCTTCCAAATGCTCAAGTCTTGAACTTGATCGGACCGCAAGCGCCCCTTGATGAGATGCTTCATCTGACCGTGTTCTTCTTCATCTCAAATTGTTTACGACACTCCCCACCATGACGGCAACTTCGCGGTCCCAGTTAGCCTCGGCAGTTCTTGTCCTGGTCTTGGACTTTTCCGTGCCATCGACTAGTGCGCCTGGTGGCTGGCAGCCCTTGACTACTGCCTGCCGGATAGCGTCGCCCACCTGATTCTTGTTGCTGCGCAGTGTACGAGCCACGACGCCGCCGCGATTGACAATGTCTTGTACTCGCGACGCCAAGTTGCTTGCCATGGTGCGCCAAAAATATGAAGCCAGTGATCCGATTTCAAGGTGTGATAAAAGAGGCTGCAGCATGTTTGTCTGCTTGTGAGTCGTCGTAGTCGGCGCAAGGAGTGGGTGGGTGGGTGGCTTGGTCGACTCGAGCACCAGCTGCAGAGCCACCACATTTTGACACTTTGCAGTCACTTCGAAAAGAGTGCGCTCAAGAGACGGCAGCTGTCCGAGAGAGCGTGAAAGCGCCGTGGTGCTCGTCTGCAGCGCGGAGCGGATATACGTTTCCAGAGCTTGAAGGAGGAGGCGTGGGGTCCAGCGCTCTGGCTTAATGTCCACAGTGGGCGAGACGAGGTAGAGTGCCGTGAGGGCGGTTTCGAGCTTGGCGCGTGCCTCTTGGCCTTGGGCAAACGTCATATTGCCGGGCATGTTAAAGTCGCGAATGATGCGCTCTGCAGTCTCGCGCGTCGACCGCTCCATGGGCATCACGACGCTCTCCTGCAGACTGCGGAATGCATCCAATTTATCCAGGCCGTGGCCCTCTTGGCCAGGCGCCTTGTTATCCGTAACCTCGTGCAGAGAGAGTATTGTGTAGCAGCAGCGCACAAGCGCGCCCTGGTCCTGCTTTGCACTGCTGGCTTGGAGCTCGGCATGCTGCACCTCGAGCTGCTTGCCAAGCTGCAGACAGCGGCCGAGCGCCCGTCCTAGCCGCAGCGTCTCCCACAGACGCAGGGCAACATGGCGCACCTGGTCGGCTTCGGCGTGCTTGTCAATGACGTCTCTTTCGAGCTGTCGGTAGCTGTCATTGAGGTTGCTAATCTGCGTGTCCAGCTCAGTGACAATGTGCTTGCTGGCAGTCGTCTGTGTCTGGGTGTACTCGAGCAACGGCACGGCAAAGCGAGTTGTCAGACGGTCAATGTGCGAGTCGAGCTCTTGGGCGTCAAAGAGGACGCGCGAGAGCGGGGTCGAGAGATCGAGGGGAGAGTCGTCGGGATTGTTGGTGTTGACTACTAGAGCATTGGCAAAGGACGCGGGCGTGAATTCGGGCGAGAGAAAGGCCTCGTAGTCAATGTATGATGGCTCATCGACTGCAGCTGTGGGGTCGTCGGGCAGAGGCGCTGTCGAATCCATTTTTGCACGGCGGGCGTCTTGTCTCTGGCGATGGCTTCAAAATCTTTTTCTCAGCCGCAAAAAAAAAGCTGCGGTAGGAATAAAGTGTGCATTGCTCGCTGCTTCAAGTGGGTCCAAAACCGATGCCAACGGCTTACGCCACAACAAGTCCCGGCACGTGCGAATAAGCAGCAGCGACACAGTCATTGGCTGACATGGACCGGCCGACGGCATCCGTTTCAACAGTCTTGTGCACTGTGCTTCTCCGGCCCTTTTCCAAAAACGCCGTCGGCGGCTGGCCCGGCGACCTGGATTGACCTGGCTGGTAGCGCAAGCCGTCTGTTCCGCGCATCTTGTCGCAGCTATTTGTTATTCCCTCACCTTTCAAAGACGCTGCCGTCTTCTTCTTTTCCCATCTTTTGCGTCCATGCGCTAGTTGCGAGGACGAGGCTGCTTGCGTCTCGACAGGCGCCGAATATTGCCAAAGGCCTCGCATCTTGGCAGACGAGCCGCTTGATTACTCGATTGCTCGGGCAGCAACACACTGCGGGGGAATATAGCGTCAGACGCAGCGATAGCAGAATACCGAGGACGAGGAAGCAAGACTCGACATATACTGCCGAGGGAGCAACTCGTCGCCCCCACTCGCTTGGACGAGTTTGTCGAGTATTCGGACAAGTCTGACAACGGATAACACCGACACGCGCTGGGAGAAGCAGCATCAAAGACTTGCCGGAGCCGAGGGAAAACAAAAGCAAAAACCCTCCTTGGATATACCCTGTCGAGGAGTCTAGACAAATCCTCCAAAATGAAGACTTTTGACGTCTTTGACGCCCGCGACCTCATCGCCCTCCCCGGCGGCGACAACGACACCGACACCGTATTCGAAGGCGTCCACTTCAACGTCACCACGCTCAACCACTGGAACTACACGCACTACAGCAACGGCACCCTGTCCAACGGCTCCAACTGCTGGCTCACTTTTGCCCCCTACCAGCCCAAGCTCCTCCTCAACAATGGCACCTTTGTCAATGCCACGCGCTGCTGGAGCGCCATTGACCCCATTGGCCTGCGCGGATACATTGGCATCGGCTTCGCTGCCGCCTATGGCATCGCCCTCGTCTTGACCCTTACCGCCCTGACAAAGCACGGCAGGCTCTACTTGCCCAAGGAGACGCGCTTTTATCCCATTGGTCGTCGCTGGCAGTGGTACTGGGCTTGCTTCACCTGCGCCTGTGCCCTCATTAGCCTCTTTACCAATATCGACGTTGATCGCTACTATGTCCAGGAGCTGCCCATTATTATCCACGTCTTTTTTTGGTATCTCGTCTGCATGGGCACTCTGGCGCTCGTTTGGGAGTCGGTTCGGCACTGGAACAGCTGGCTGGAACGGCAGTTTATCGATCCCAACCCCTTCATCTATCGCGACGACGATCGCCGTGCCAGCATTGAGTTTTGGCTGCCCTTGTGGTTTTACTTTTGGGTCTGGATGGTATGCGCAGCGCCCTCTTAACCCACCACATCTCCTCTCTCTCTCCCCTTTTTACCCTCCCATACTTGGCGCCACTATATACTCTCCCATCTTACTGACTTGTCTGCAGAACTTCTTCCTCGTCGTCCCGCGCAGCTGGAACTTTGCCAAACTCCAACGCTCCCCCGACCAGACCCGCGACATTGCCATTCCCAGCGCCACCAGCACCCGCTTCAAGGCTGGCGCCTTTTGTCTCGTTGTTGCCTGGCTCACAATCTTTTACTCGATCCGCCACTCCATCAACCACTACAAGCCTCGCAACCGCGGCATCTACAACCGCGCCGTCGGCCTTGTCCGCGCCGTGCCCCCGCGCTTCATGCTCACTCTTCCCCTTGCCCTCTGCCTCATTGCCTACCAGATTCTCATGTCGTTTGACTGGAACGTGTCGCTTATTCGCGTCGGTGCCGTCTTGCCAATCATGTATGCTTGGGGCTATGGGCCGTCGCTGCTTATTATTTTGATTCAAATCGTCTATGGCTTCGTCTCGCCAAATGAGGACAAGGCCCTGATTCGTCAGCGGCGGGAGCGCGGGGATGCTATTAATCGCGAACTCGGCCTTGTCAAGAAACCGGCCTGGTGGCGGCGTGTGCGTGGCGATCATCTTTATTCGTTGCGCGACAAGATTATGCGCAATGTGCACGAGGTGGGCGAGCGAGGCGTCGGCCGGCGCATCGAGGGGGAGGCTGAGCGGCAGATTCGTCTGGAGAATGAAGCCCTGGCTCTCGAAAATCACGACGACGTGGAACTCGCAAATATTGCTCGCCAGACGAGCGACAGTGATGGGTGCATCGACCGCCCCGCTGCCAAGATGGGGCAGGCCTCATATACTGGCAAATCCAATTCTCGCCATGCCGAGCGTCTTGTCCAGACTGCTGCCACGGTCCTCTTTCCCGCCGATGCAGACGCCGAAACGCAGCGACAGCAGCGCGTCGCCTATCTCATGACGGATGGACCTCCACCACCGCCATATAGTGATGGCTCACCTGCAAACTCTCCCACTGATCAAGATGCAAATGCCAATGTGGCTCATCGTACAAATAGCTCCTCGACTACCAATTCAGCCACCTCGCCGCCGCAACAAGTCCGCAGCATGCTCGATATATGATTCATCATGCCTCACCATTTCTTTCTATTCTCAACACATATTTTATTAAACCTTGATTCGTTATTTTTTCCTCTTAGCTTTGAATCTTGATAGAAGTGCTTTTGTAGCTAGATAGTTTAGGGCGACTTTGCTTTTTTTTTTGTTTCTCGGCGCAGAGTTTACGTGAACTCATGAATACATGAACAATGGCGTGCACACAAGACTCTCAAAAATTCGTCCTCCTCAAGTCATTGACAAAGCCAAGTCATCAGCCCATGCTACATAGCAAGCTAGTGTGCATGGCATCATTAGGCTAATGGCACGCGTCATTTGATTGCGTTTTCTTTGCATATGCGTACCTCATGTCTTCATTCGAACCAATCTGCCTACTAGTTAGGTAGCACCAAAAATGCATCGAGTAACGCTCTCATGGTCGGCTCAAAATCCATAGCGCCCCGACATAATACCACAGGAATTGCAGATGGCCTCCCGAAAACCTCTCCTTAGCCTCGGGGTATCACTATCAAGATCAATCGCCATGGACCGCCAAATTCTCGTCCTCAAAGCGCCTCTTGTCAAAAAAAAAAAAGTCTCAAGCTAGCCCCGTCATTGCAAATCGCCTTTCAACACCTGATATCTTGACTGTCCACTCCAACCAGCTAAGCACCCCCTGCATCTTGCCGCAGTCATCTTGAGCTCGGGGCAACTTCTCCCCGGGACACATGTTGCCTTGTCCCAGCCAAAAAAAAAAAAACCTAGCAACGAAAAAAAGCAAAAAAAAAAGACGCAAATTTCGAAACGCAAACAACCACTTGGCTCAAGTGACTCGTACCTCTGAGAGTTCTGTTCTAGCGGATACAATCAATACGCGGCAAAAATGAATGGAGGTGGCAGGTTGGATTCAACATTGGACCCACAAAGACCAACAAGAGTAAAACATGGCGTGCAGAGACACACCGAGCAAGGTGCACAAGCTCAAATGGTAAAGCAAGTGCCGCACAAACATTTCATGTCATGGTTGACTGCAACAAGATGAAATTCATAACGTCGTGGAAAAATCATGGCCAACGCGAGAGACTTGCCCCACTTTGATGCACCTCAGTCCCAGACATGGGTGACAAGTCACTTGGTAGGAAAAAGAGACTTGCTCGGGCTCTCAGCAGGCAGTCGCCGTGGAACCTTCACTCGTGGCCACGGCAACCAAGGCCTCTAGGCGCCGAAGAGGATCAGCATTGGGCGGGCGTTCGGGCTGCTGCTGCGGAGTCTGAGATTCTCGCGTGGGGAAGCCGCTGAAACGATTCATGTTGGGATGCAGCATGCGCTCAACATGGGCGGTCCGGGGGTCTTGTGGGTTTTGCTGCGCGCTATAGCCCTGGGGCGACGTTGGTCCATGGTACCAGCCGTGGCGCTTGGCCTCTCGGGGGGCCGCAACAAAGGGCGCTGACATGGTTTGGTGGTGATGCATGGGGCGTGCCGCCATGCCGTCATGACGCGACGAGGGCGGCAGTTGGTCCTCAAAACGGACCGTTGGCTGGCTCTGCCGTATACGTTCAGCCTGAGCCTGGACCGCTTTATTTACTTCCGACGCCCACGTGCCAGCGCTGTCTCCAGGGGGGGACTTGCGGCTGATGTCGAGCCGTGTCAGGCCGCGCTGAAGGCTAGCGTCGTACATGTTTAGGTTGCGCCGCTCTTCTGGCTGCGACGCTTCTGTATGATAATGCAGGCGATGTGCCACATCGGGAGGGGAATCGACCGCCATGGGTGACAGGGCACGCTGCGTGACAGAATCAAATGATTCGATACCCGGCAGTCGAAATGACGAAGGAGGCTGTGAGCTAGCTGGATTGGCAATGGGCGGCGCTGGATTTGGTCGGACAGACTGGCTGCCAACCGCCGTCAACTGGTTTGCCTGTCCATAGGACCGGCTTTCTGGGTGCCATGTGCGCCTGCGCCACGTTTCGTCGGCCGAACTCGACATGGAATCCCGGCGACCTGGCCAAGCCGGTGTTGCCGGATGCGGGGGGTTGACATTGGAAGCGCCTGCGCTAGATGGTCCGCTACATGATGCAAATGCCACAGGGTGTGCGCTATTGATAAACGTCGGCCCAAACACGGGTCGCACAGGCGTCTGGCCCCCTAGTGATTGCACATGAGGTGGCGGTGCGGCATTGACGCAAGCATTCTGAAAGGGGTTCATGGCCGAGGGGACGCTGAGACGACGACCGGCTCCGGCAGAGTCTGGAGTGTACATGCTCTGTGACCGCGAGTGGGAAGAGGAGGGCGAAGCCAAGACTGAAGCCCAGCGAGGGCTATTCTGCGTCGTGGAAAAGGTGGCAGAGGTTGGCGTGCCATAGTCGCTGGGCGTGGCTGGACGGTAAGAGTAGGATGCATCGGCGGCGCTGCGATAAGATTCAAACGAGAGTCTGGAGCGAGGATCCGTCGCCATTACAAGCGGAGGCGGACGGCGGCGTGCATCAGACTGTCCGGCATAGGAAGAAGAAGCGACAGAGCTAATGCTGGCGATGCTCGACGTCGAGAGCGACTTGGAGTGCCCCCGGGGTGGGCCACCGGCACTTCCCCCAGTAGAGGCACGAGCCCTGTTGCCAGCCTGGCGAACGCGTTCAGTTCGAACCTGGCGCTGGAGTCTAGAGCCCGATGCAGCCAGAGAGTCACTGGGGATGTCCTCATTGACATGGACGGTTTGTGCATGCTGCCGCAAGTTGTCAAGCCTCGAAAAGCGGCGGGAGCAGTGGCATTGAAAAGGACGCTCGCCCGTGTGTTTTCTTTGTCTCTAGTCTTAGCAAGGCAACCTTTGGACGAGTCAATCAAAGTGGCAGTCTCAGTACTAGCTCACCGTATGTGTCGTGCCAAGTGCTCACTCCGAGTAAAACTCAAGCTACAAGGCGGGTAGTCGGTGCAGTAAAAGCGCTGCGACTTCTTCTTCTTGCCCGACTTGGAGCCATCGGCATTGATGCTCTCGTCGTCGGATCCAGGACCGTCGTCAGCGTTGGCAGCCTCGGGGTCCGAGTCATCCATGTCCACGTCCATGGAGTCTCGGCGCAATGACTTGGCAGTAGTTTGCTGCGAGGCTTCGCGTCGCTGTCGATCGGCAGCAGCAGCCGTGTCGGATATTTGGACAGCATGGGAAAAGGGGCTGCTGGGCAGCGTCTTTTGGCCAGAAGAGGCCATGGCCGCTGTCCTGGAGGAAGAGGTGGCGGTTGCGTCGAGGGGCGACGACGGCATGGTGGAATGCGGATGGGCAAGATGGGAAGACTGGAGCCTCGTGGTTGTGGACGAAGGGGACGACGACGATGGCGTTAGGGAGCCTTCGGCATAAGTAGTCGAGTTGACAGGCCGAAAAGCAGCGGCCATGATGGCCAGCGACAAAAAGGGCAAAGCAAGCAACAAGAGGCCAAGGCACAAAAGGTGGAGCTTTCTAGGCCGGGAGCGATGAAGCGGAGCCGAGTTGGCCAAAGGCTGGCAGTCAAAGAGGCAGCAACGCTATCGTCTTGATGGGTGGTGAATGACTGGATTACGCAGCGGCAACTTGGGCGGGTGGAAGAGGAGTTGGAGGAGGCTCGGCCAGGCCCCAGGGGAGCAGGGGTGTAGAGAAGGGGGAGGGGTCGGGGGGGGGGAGAGTAACCAGCGAGTCCGGCCGTAGTCTTGCCTCTTGTCTCGTTGCACGCTTTCGCTCACAGTGAGGCTGAAGATAGTGCGACGGCACGAAAAACAAAAGCAGGCAGGTGTGTTAGGGCGGCGCGGGTCAAAAGGGCGTTGGAGGCAGACTTTGTCGAGGTGCTAGCTGGAGCGCGTTACAAAGAGCAAGCTAGGGCAGGCAATCTATCAGCGACGTGGTGGTGCAGGGTGACAGCGTGACAGCAATGGGGTGGATTGGCGCAGCGAGGAAGCTCACGGGGCGTCGTTTGCGGCGCAGAGCAAAGCAGGGACAAGATTGGCGTCGACAAGATGAAAAAGGGGAAGACAGGGCAGGGAAAATGGGCGTCGAGAGTGGCGGATGCGGATGCGGATGCAGGGCCGTACCTTCTGGCTTGCCTTGCTTCCCACCAGTGCGGTAATACCAACCACAGGCATGTACCTCGTACCGGGGGGTATCTGTGCTATCTGTGGCAGAGTCTCACTTGGAGCAGCGCCGGGACTTTGTACCGGTACCTGGGGCTGCTGGTGGATGCGTCAGTCGGGCGGGCAGCAGGACGAGTGAGACGTGGGCTTGCGGGCAGGCACAAATAAGAAGGAGGTAAAGGCACGGGGTAAGAAGAAGAGGAGAAGGGGGGGAGAGGCGCCAATATGTAAGTGAGTGAGATGGGCTGCACCCTGCTCCAGCTTCAAGCCATTAATCGCTGGCCGTCGTCATCCATGGATGGGGTGGATTAATGGGGGGGGGGGGGATGGATGCCGCGGGTGGCGGAGCCGATGGACACGGACCGGCGCACATAGCACCTACATGTCTAGCATCTAGCATCTAGCATGGAGCGTCCATCTAGCACCTAGCATCTAGCACCTAGCATCTAGCACCTAGGTAGCATCTAGCACCTAGCACCTAGCACCTAGCACCTAGCAACCTAGGCAGCATCTAGCACCTAGCCATCTGGCACCCGCGCACCCTAGCATCTCGCATCTAGCACTGCGCACCTCGCATCCATGGAGCGTCTACCAAGCACCTAGTAGCACCTGGCTAACGTGTGCCTAGTCAACAGCTGCCAAAAGGCATGCGCGGCTTGGGCGGTTGGCCGTCAACGACTAGCCATGGCCCTCGGTCGCTGGCTGGCTGGCTGGCCCTCGCAACCTAGGCTCTGCCGTGGATTGATGACGACTAGGATGTCCAGGACGGATTAGTGCTGTGCCTGCAGGAACCGGAAGCGAGATGCCAGGCGGACGTGGCCGTATATTGGTGCCACCACCTGTTGTTTGCTCCGTCGTCCCTGGGCTCTGCCTAGCAAGTAGACGACTAGACACTATGGATGCACGGGCGTGCCGGCGGCGACATGGGCAGCGTTGGTCGTGGTCGATCAAAGGCCGGTCGACTGCAGTGCCCGAAAACGTTTGCTTGCTTTTTTGCCTGCCACGGTGCGAGTCTGGGGCCCTGCTCGGGGAACTCAGACCCAGGCACGCCTTGGCCACTTGCAAGCCAGTCTTGTTTTGCTGTTGGTCTGCAGAATCGAAACGCTACATGGCACAGCTGCAAGACGTCTTGGGTGGAGAGAGAGAGAGAGAGAGAGAGCCTGAAACTGTCGTATGCCAGCCAGCCCGTAGCAGCCAGCCCGTAGCAGCCAGCCCTGTCGCATATGGCGCCTTGGCGTCGTATTCGCATGCCAGCTTGCATCTTGGGCGCGAATCCCCAAGCTTTGCTGCTTGGTGTTGCTGTCTTTTTTCTCTTTTTTTTTTTTTTCCTTTCCCGAGGCAGCCGCCCTGCCCCGAGCTGGCGTTGCTTTCGGCTTGTTGCCTCAGCACGTGTGCAACCTTGCAAGACATTTGAATCACTGCAGGGACCTCGTCCCGGACCCGTCTTCACGTCGCAGTGGCCGGCGTGCCTTGCAACGAGGCAGCAGCAGCAGCAGTCGCAGTGCTCGCGGCGCGGCGCCGGACGGCGGTGACGACAAAGCGGGGGACCCCAGACACAGGGCACGCGCAGGTACAGGTACCGCCTGCAGGCTCAGGTACAGGTACAGACAGGCACGGGTCACCTGCCAGGCATGCCCCGGCCTGGGCCCACCGCCGCCAGCTGATACCTGCTAATCCGTACCTGTGGGAGGCGCGAGGAAACTGCGTCTCATCCTGTCACCCCGTGCTCTCACTCAACAAGTCGACCCAGCCTCCGGTTTGCAGGCGGCCAACCCAGACACCCCCACACCAAATGCCAGCAGCGACATGCTCCGGGGTACCTGGCTGGCTGCTCGGTACATGTGGGTGTGTAGCCTACATGGGCTACAGGCGGCAAAACAGGGACTCTGGCACTGTGCCTCCACCTGTCTACCACCTATAGCACCGCTGCTAATTAGCCCATGGCTCGCCCATCTGTAACACAGGTGCCAGCTACTGCTGCTAGATGCCCCCCATCCATAGCATAGGTGGAGAGCTGCTGCTAGCTCCTCTCTCCCCGCCTAGCAAGACAAAAAGACGCATCGGCCGGCACTCAATCAATGCCCCCTCTCCTTGGGCACCACGGCCAGCTTGATGCATCCTCCTCCTCCTCCTTCTCCTCCTCTTCCCCGAGGCTGTAGCGCCAAACAAAGACGCATGTATGTATGTACTCGATGCCGCAGCAGCAGCAGCAATGCGAGGGGTAAAAGAGGGGGCTGGCTGCAGACGCGCCTCGGCGTTGCATCCCTCCACGGCCAAGGTTAATGCACGTCGCCGCCGTCCCTTGTTCCTGTTCCAGAGCCTGGAGTCTGGAGTGTCAAGGGTCATGACGGCCAAGCCGGCCACACGCAGCCATGCCCGAGGCAACGACGTGGTGCGTGTTTTGGTTGTCGTCTTGGCTCTCAGCCGCAACGTCTTTTCTGGCCCCGGCCTTTGCCACAGGCACCTGTTGCACCAATGACTGTCCATGATTCCATGTACTACTAGTAGTAGTAGAGTAGTAGTAGTAGTAGTAGTACTGGTGGACGACGACTACTGTCCATGACTCCATGTGTGCATGTACATATATGGACTGCTGTGCGTGCACTGCTGGCCACCACGGCGCACGGTACATGTACTTGTGGCTACACTCACATGCATGTATTTGCTCTGCCCCAGCGGCCCCGTTCTGCAAGGTACGGCCGTCTCTGCGCTAATGGCCCGAATCGGGCTTGATGGGCCTCAAGAAAAAGTCGGCATGTCGCCCAGCAGATCTATTGCTCTGAAAGCCCCTAGGCCATGGTGTCGAGCGACTGCTAATCCCCGTCCGGCACCCTGTACAACTCTGAGTTGCGTCGGGCGCAACTCTGTCAACTGCCGTGGCTTCCGACAGCCAAAAGCACGCCGTCTCATCTCTTGCCAACTGCCAGGCCAACCTTGACAGCAGGCCTGCGCCACCGCGGCGACGGGCTGGCCAACGGCCAAGCGAAAACCAGTCAGCAAGCAGACGTGACCATCGACTAAGACGTAAGGCTGACGAGTCGGTGCTAGTTTTGCCAAGCTTTGCGCAACTGGCGCAACCGGACAAGAGAGACAGCACACGACATGGACAGACAAAAATTGCGGCAGTTTTTGCTTTTGGCTCTGCCGCCCGCAACGGCCCAACTTTAATAATAGACGCTTGGCCAGCCAGTCTACAGAAAAGGAAAAAAAAAACAAAAGAGAGAGAGAGAGAGAGAGTGGACATGCGGACCACGCTTAGGTGACCACCTAGGCCATGCCATGTCTGACTACGCCAGCTGACGGGTCATGTCTCGACGCAGCTTGGCCATGGCGGGCGGCGTTTCTGGATGCGGCCTCACCTGCGTAGTGACACGGGGCGCAACAGCCACGGACCCCGGACGAACCGGCAAGGGAGATGAGAGGCAAGTGGCACTTCTCGTTTGGTCTATGGATGCAGCCAAGACGACGCAGCGGCAATTCGGAGCCTGGCTATGGCGCATTCGTTTTTTTTTTCTCGGTGGCGTCAGGGGCTCAGACTGGACGAGCCATGTCCGTACCACGACGGCGGAACCAAAAAGAGGCGACAAGACAGCCACATTGTCAGCCAAAAGGACGAGGCACGGAGAAATGTCGACTAGTGGTGGCTGCCACGGAACTCGGAGACGGCACTTTGCAGCTTAGCCTCTGTCATGACAGGTCCATTTCAGACAAGGACAAGATCGGCATTGAGTTGAATGCTGCAGACCATCGGAATCATGGCACATTTTTTAGCTTTTGTCCTTGACGCCTATTCCCCGGGCCTCGAGTCTCCGGCAACTAATGCCTGCCCTCATGACTCGCCCGCTCCCTTGCTACCCTCTGACTTTGAGTCAATATGCGTTTCCACCTCTGCTGCACCACTGAGCCTCGTTTTTCCAGGGGTCCTTTTGTCTTGTCCAGTCCTTGCTCACCCCATGGCAGGCCTCGGCTCCGACTAATCATGGCCATGCGGGTCCGAGGTGCGGCGGACTGCCCCACACCGTCCCGGCCGTCTTGCCGACAATGTCACCCTTCTCAGACCCTTCTCAGACCCTTTTCAGCCACTCACGAGGCTCCGACGCGAGCTCAGCCGTCGGCACCACCTGCTGTCTTTGCTGGCCGCGCGTGCCTGTATGCTGCTCATAAGAATGCGCCAGGCCGATGAGACGCTCCTCGGTCCACTTGGCCCCGAGAAAGGTCATACCAAAGGGCATATTTGGCCCTTGGACAACGAGCTGTTGTGTCTGGTCCATCTTGACTGGCGTGTCGGCTGGATAATAGCCTAGAGGCACATTGATGGCTGGAGCCCCTACAAGAGCCGCCCACTCGGGTGCTGCAAAGGTGGGCAAGACGACGGCATCGAGGCAGTGTGTCTCGATGGCTCCAAGCAGGCCGCCACGAGCCGCAACTTGAAGAGCTTGTGTGTAAAAGGACCAAAAGCGCGGATCCGTGTTGCTGGCCTTGGTGTCGATGATTTCCTGCCAGGTATTGGTATCGCGTTGGGGCCACTCCTCTTGGACATGGGAATGTGTCCAGGCAAGCACATCAGCCAGGCCCCTCATCTGATTTGGGTTACAGGTTAGCTCGGCGAGATAGGTGTCGAGATTACTCGAAAAGTCGGCCATCATGACTGTCAATGCGGCAGCTGACTGGCTAATCTCTTTGGCCTGCGTAAAGTTTGACGTGACAATGGTGGCTCCCGCCTGCCGCAAAACCTCGACGGCTTGGACAAAGGATGCGGTTTGAAAGGGCTCCGCCGGCCCAAACATTTCAATCACGTTCCAAGGCACGCCGATGCGAGCCCCTTGCAGCGCCTTGTCGTTGCATGCCGCCACATAGTCAGCCTTTGCTACTTGTGGCGGACTGACTGTTGTGGCCTTGTCTCTTGGATCCGGGCCTGCAATGGCCTGCAGTAGGTAGGCGGCATCGCGTACCGTCCGCGCCAGAGGCCCTACCGTGTCGAGGCGCTCAGAAATTGGTATGACTAGGTGGCGCGAGGTCAGGCCGAGGGTAGGCTTGATGCCCACGACATTGTTGGCGCTCGCCGGGCCCAAGATGGAGCCATCAGTCTCGCTGCCCAATGCCGCAAAGGCCAAGCCCAGATCGGCTGCCACGCCACTGCCACTGGAGCTGCCAGAGGGGTCTTGCTTTTCGTGATAGGCACCGTAGACTTGACCACCATGAGCAGACCATCCGTTTGTTGGGTTTTGGCTGCGAAAGTTGGCCCACTGGCTAAGATTGGCCTTGCCCAGGATAATGGCTCCGGCTTGGCGCAGCTTGCTGGCAACCGTGGCGTCTCGAGGCACTGTTGCTCCCAGCAGAGCAGTTGAACCGGCTATTGCTTCATGGTGAGTTTCATGTGTGCACAAGGCTCGGCGCAGCAATACGTGCCTGTGTTGTTCATGCGGTCTGCCGTGGCAATGTTGTTCTTGATGAGGATGGGAATTCCGTGAAGTGGCCTGCTAGCAAGACGGCCATTAGACTACTCGTGACCTTGTTGCTCGATGCCGTAAAACTGACCCCAAGATGCAGCCGCTTGCTCTCTGCTTATCGAGATGTGCAGCAATGTCCAGAGCGTCGGGGTTGATTTCTGTAACGGCGTGAAGCTGCTCATTGACTTGGTGGATGCGCTTCATGTATGTCTGATCAAGGCTTGTAAAAACACTCGGGACACCATTTCCCGGCTGGGGTGCTTGCTCGTACCTTGACTAGATGGGCGCTTGTAAAGAGGCCGTCATTGAGACCACGACCAAGATGATCAAGGGTAGCATCTTTTAAGCTTGGAAATGTATCTGGTACGACGGCTTCAAGGCATTAGCAGCAAGGTCTTTGGATTAGGACAAGTGGGCTAACAATCGCGTCCGAGGACAGCTGAGCCCGAGGCCTGAGTTGAAGCTGCCCTTGCCAGTAGCGTGGCATAGGCAACGGCTGAGACTAGACGCTTAACAAGATGCATATCGGCTGGAATAAAGATGAAGAAGACTAGAAGCCTCGGCTTTGATGGTGTGGAATCCTAGAGCCTCCATTGTCTTTCTTATACGAAATTTCTCTTTGTCCTAGCTAGCGCTCGCTCGCCTCGGGCTCTATAATGGCCTTTTTTTTTTTTTCAACATTTTTCCTTCTGAGGATAAGACTGCATAAGAGTGCGTCTGCATACAAGCCGGTTTTTTTCTTTTGGCTGCGCTCTAGCGCCGGCTGCTCGGATAGAAGAAGCTTCGGTAGTTGTGAAGAAATAGGAGTAGTGACGAGACTAGCTATAATCAAAGGGCCTAGAGATGGGGTGGAGACGCATACTGCGGAGACGCCTATAGGAGTTTCAAAACGGCGGCTGTTTTAGTCTCGATAAACAGCGGTAAAAAGAGGTGATGGCTTTATATATATTCACATGTATGTATGTTACATATGTGTATGTAGGCGCATGTACATGCAGACTAGGCGGCTAGTTTAATGTATGAGTGTAAGCGAGCAGTCTCTCGAGATAAGCCATGGGAGCGTGTCTTGAGAAGGCTGTTCGAGACCTTTTCCATGCAGCAAGCTCATGTATTCGCCGAGAGCCTGACACAGCCACCCCGTCTTGTGACCTCGGACGGCATGTGTGTATTGCATAAACATGTTTATACAAGCCATGCCAGCCATCTGCAGGTCCATGACGACTGCTTGCACAGTGGCGATACATGATGGCGCCTACCCTGTCTCGCTTGTCAGCCCCCCATGGGTCCTTTGTTTGTTCCACGAGGCCTGTTGCCATGAGGGTTAGTCGTGCGCCCCCAGCTACCGAGTTTTCGGGTACGCGAGGCCATAACGGGGAGATTATACTCCATGGCGCCAACGCTGAGAGACGCCACGGTTGGTGAACCGTGGGTGGATATCCCTGCCGGATGTATAACGGTCAGATGCTGGCCATTATGTAACGTGGTCAATTTTGGTCATATTTCATGTCACATTTACTTGTGGAGAAAGGTAAATGAAACAAGTCTTGGCCTTTTGAGTCAAACGTTTACATTATGGGTATGCGAGATATAGCATTTGATGCTCAAAAAGAAAGGGGATGGAGAATGGGTATTGACGTGGTGGGAAATGCATGTCTTTGGGGTTTGTGTTGTGGCGCTAGCGTCGAGAGCCGAACAAGTCGAATAGGGGTAAGTGATGCATGGTTGGCGTATGGGAAATATAATCAAAGGCTTTGATCTCCACGCCACCAAGGAGACACACCAAAGGCAGAAGACGATTTTTGCCATTATAGTCATGAGGTTTTTTGCAAAGTGCGCATGGCAAAGACAGAGTGAAGACATGTGTGTAGATCATGCTCGAAACCAACACCATATAGTTCCCAGAGGAGAAACTCATTGACTCGAGATCAAGAAGATGTCACCACACAGAAAAGGAGGCGTTGAAACATCTCACATTCGGATCCAATGCAAGGCATTTTCCAATATTCCACGCGTGGGTGAGGCGTCGATTAGTGTCCGGCTTGTCCGAATTATCTTTCCCACTAGACAAGCAGTCAATGTCTGAGTCTAATAGGGTCGAGGCCCACGGGCAAAGTGCCCCGTGTGAGTCTCCTTTTTACACTGATTTACGCTGTGCTACCCATGTTTTGGGGGCATTCGTGGGTACACCGCAGCAAGCCCAAGCTACAAGCAGCTAGTCATTGGACAGGGCAGATGCAAGCACGGAATAGCTTGGAAACCCTGACGTGCCGTGTTTTGTGGCAAAAGGTGGCACATCTGTAGTGGATGGTGGTCTTGGGGCGTGATAAAAAAAAGTATGTAAAGGGGGCAGACAGACGCAAGCCTTCTTACATCTGCTTGACTCCTTGAGCCAAGCACCACAGGCAGCATACAGCAAAGATGAGGCCCATGGTCTATCTCCTCAACAAGGGCACTCAGGGCGGCGAGATTCAACGCCTCAATGGCCAGCACCCCATGCTTATGGCCGTTACGGGCCGCCTTATGCCCGACGCGGTGCGCAAATATCTCGGTGCTCTGGGCCGACCGCCCGCCGTCGCCGATATTGCCACGGGCACTGGCATCTGGCTTCAAAGCATCGCCAAGGAGCTGCCCAGCGATGCCCAGCTCGACGGCTACGATATTTCCACCCAGGCCTTTCCAGAGACACCGTGGGAGCCAGCGAATATGCGTCTCATGGAGGCTGATGCGTGCGAGCCGTTTGCAGACGAGGTGTTGGGGAGCTACGATGTCGTCCATGTGCGGCTCATGAGCTACGCGCTGGGCAAGGAGCAGTGGGAAGAGGTGGCGCGCAACCTGCTCTCGCTGCTGCGGCCAGGAGGCTACATCTTTTGGGAAGAGTGCGGATACGCGGCCATGACGTGCATTCCCTTGACGGAGACGTTTCAAAAGGTTTACAGTCTTGATGCTCGGTATGCGGTTACCATGGGCAGAGACATTACGTGAGTGCCAGGGCCAGTGCCTTTTGGAATACCATCTAGCTCGACAATGGGTGGTGGATGGCTGACAGGAGCATGTCTTTCTTGTTGACTTTGGTCATGACAGAATGCCCTGCCGTCTGTTTGGACACTTGCAAAACGCAGGCTACGTGGACGTGGCCCCGTCCATCTACGACTCGTTTTCCCTGGGCGACGCCTTTCAAAAGTCTGCGCAGTGGTTCATTATTTCCGTCCTCAAGCAGTCTCTGCACGGCATCGTTGCCCGCGGGGGGTGCGAGTGGCTGCGCTCAGACGACGATGTTGAGCGCGCCGTGGAGCAAATGTACAGGGATAGAGACGAGCATGGGTGTTTGTATGGCTTCCAGATGCATTGGTTTGTTGGTCGGGCGCCGCGGCCGGAGCTGAGTGGGCGAGATGGGCAGGCAAGGTAAGCCAATAAGCGTTGGGATGGGGTTTTGATTGGGGAGAGGAGGGAGGCAAGAGTAGCTTGATTGGGAGATTCAGGTAAGAGGTAACATGAGGGACGAGGGCGGTGGCTGGATACAAAGAGCATTGAAGAGAAGCAGCATTAGGCCAAGAGGAGACAAGAGGTGTAACGAGGGACAAACACAGTGGCTGAGGGATACACGAGACGGATTTACTAGAAGCATCATGACGACAGCGGACAGGACAGCCCGACAACATGTCGCACAAAGGATACAAGACTAAAGTTGGGAAAAGCAAGCGTGACACAAGACGAGGACAACAAGGGCCACTAGATTGATTCCGGCAACGGCGCATGCAGACACAACGCCTCGAGCCGGGGTTAGTTTGGCTAAATGTTGGTACACTTGTGCCAGACTTGTCTTATTTTCCCACGGTAGTCGGCCCGCAAGCGAGGTCAGGTGTATCTTATAAAGACGCGGTGAAGAAACGGCTACACCTTGCCCAAGCCCGCCCCGCTTTGGCTACTTGAGCAAGCCTCCCCGAGATTCCTCTGCTCGTCTTGAACCACTCTAGCCGTATCGGGGCGGCGGGATATAATGAGTCTTCTATGCACTTGTCTCACCTGATTTTCATCGCGTGCCAAGTACACGTGGGACACGGAATCCATTAGAGCTAGATTCTAGCCTTGGAAAAGAAGAGAAGAAGAAGAAAAAAAAGACGCCCGGAGAAATCTAAATCCCTCGGGCGGGGATTTTTTTTTCTCTTCTTTCCATGTTGCCAAGAAATCTACAAGAGTAGCACAAGGCTTTGCAAAGACGTCATGAAAACCAAGGCGGCGTGAATTTGCGCATAAAAAAGAAAGATGAAGCCATGATTGCGCGACAGCCACGTTACATAGCTGCTCGACTAGTCGAGATGAATCATCAAGGTAACCTCGATAATCCAGCATCGGCCAAAATCTCCCTCATCTCCTTCCCCCCCCTTTTTTGCGCGCCGCCTGTCCATAAGTAAAAGGATTTTCCCAGCCCCCGCGCTCCTTTATTTTTTTTTAAACTTGGCTTCCTGTAAAAGTATATCCCAACGAGCCTATTCAGACGGCTTTAACGCACTTGCTTGTGGAGAATCGGGGATAAGGCGCCGGATTATTTTATTTTGCGGGGAAAAAAAGGCAAGGATGCGTGGGAGATTGTGGTGTGATGCAAGAACCTCTGTGGCCAGATGGATAAGAGGAGTGGATGGAAGCGAGGGAGAGAGTGGTGGCTGGTAGAGCAGAGGGCCGAGTTGGGGGGGTATAAAAGAGGTGTTGATCTGGGGAGAGGACTAGAGGGACTGCAAGACATGATTGTTGAGGGTGATGTTTGGTGGGAAGACGCAGTAGAGATTTTTTTTTTTTTCAAGGATAAGAGTTGACAAAGGCAGCTTGCGGTTCGAAAAGTTGATCAAGCCACCATTTTGCGTCTTGAATATCAGTCAAGGGCAAAAGCAACTCAAGCTCGCCGCTTAAATATCAAAGAGCAAAAGCAACTCGAGCTCGCCGCTTGAATATCAAACAAGAATAAAAGCAACGCAAGCTCGCCGCTTGAATATCAAAACAACAGCAACCCCCCGCCATCCAAACACAGCCATGTCTCCCCTCAGCCTCTCCCTCCTCCTCCTCATGGCCCTCGCCTCACTCTGCTCCCACGCCAGCCCCACCACTCTCGAGGCGCGCAAACCGCCCAAAATCACATGGGTGTACCGCGGGGACCGTCGGGATCCGGCAACGGTGCGCGCGGCGGGCGGCTTTCTCCCGCGCAGCAACCCGGCGCCGGCCAACGGCTACAGCCTGTTTAGCCACGTGTACGCCGTGTGCGGAGTGGGCAGCTGCAAGCCCAAGACGGGCTACGTGTCGACCACGGTGCTCAAGCCGGTGGCGCGGCGGTTTTCGGGCGATAGGTGGGTATATCGGATCCACGCGACGCCAAACTTTGTGGATGTGGCGGCGTCGCTGCTGGATGCGTATCCGGTGAGTGTGGAGGAGGAGATTGCGGCCATGGGGGGGATTCGGTGGCAGCAGGTGCATGGATGGTACGAGGTGCAAGAGGCGCATGGCGAAGGCCCCGTCTTGACCGAGTATGTTAACAACAAGGACTATGATGTGGCATACGATAACTTTGCGGCAAGTGGTGGGCAGCCGCAGCTTGCTGGGTTTGATGCCGCGTCGGCCTACTGGAAGCGCAAGCCGTGGAGTCGGTTCGCGCCTGAAAAGGGCAAGTCGACAATGCAGTATGCTCTGGAATTCATGAATGCCCATGGCCCGCCTGTTGGCTGGCGCGGCCGCTTCCCGCTCTGGATGTCGGCCGAGGATGCGCAGGCCAAGCAGCTGCTGCGCGTCCAGCTGCAACAGACGGCCGAGCTGGTTGCCGCGGCAACGGATTCGGCGCGGCGCGAGGGCCGCAGGGCAGCCGAGGCCAACGACTTTGCCGGCGCCGTGGCCGCTGCCAAGAGATCGCGCGACGCGGCGGCCAAGGCGCTGGCGCTGACGACGACCATTGCCGACATTATAAACGATAATATTCTTCTCGACCCAGCGCCCTTTTACGCCGCCTGGGCATCGTTCCAGGAAGCTCGACGCGCGTCTGCCCGCGCCTATATTTCTGCAAACAAGGCTCTCATGCACATGTATGCTCACGAGGAGCCGCCGTCAAGCAGCAGCCACGCGTCCGCCGCTGCGCGCCAGGCCGCTACCAAGATTGAAGCCATTTACCACGCAGCGCAGATACAGCTCCAGGATAAAAAGAACGCCATTGCGCGCCTCAAGCAGCTCTTGAGCGCAAAGACGCTCACCATGAGCAGCATTATGGATAACAAGGTGCACTGGCTGCGCCAAAGGGAAAACATTAGCACGGCGCTGCACCGGGAGATTCGCGGAATTGACGAGGTGGTGGCGATTTTGACAAAGGCGATGGAGCGGTTCCATGCCGCAGCGCATGTGGCGGAGGAGATGGCGAGGAAGCTGGAAGAGCAGGAGAGGGGGGAAAAGGTGGCAAAGGGGGAGCAGTGTGGGCGGTGTGGGTGTTGGGCGGCGGGGAGGGGGAGGGCGAATAGTAGTAGTTGCGGGAATGGGAGTAGTAGGGGGGGAGAGGATGTCATGGTTGAAGCATAAGAGATGATGAGTTGGGCTGTAATGGAGGTGTGGGATTTGGATAATGGTTTTGTCCAAGGGGGTTTGAATATTGCTTGCCCAAGGGACAGTTTGAATATTTATTTTGCTATATTAAATCGACTCGTTTTAAAAGATGAAGCACTCGATTCACTCTTATACCTAGCAAATGTCCTCCTAGAAAAAACCCTTATCCTAGAGTATAATAGCGGTGTGGGATTTGAATATCGCTTAGCAAGGGGCAGTTTGAATATTATTTTGCTACATTAAATCAACTCATTCTAAAAGAAAAAGCACTCGATTCACTCTCACACCTAGCAACTATCCTCCCCTCTAGACATATCGACTCGGCTTACTCTCCACCCTCGGATCCAACTTATTCATCCAATCCGACCGATGCGGCCCAGCCGTATTCGCCGCCGGCCCCGTCGCCGCCAACTGCTCAGCACGCACCCGCGGCACTCCCTCGTGCCTCGCCGCCCGATTATCCCTGTCCGAGTCGACGCGCGGATCCAGCGCATTAGCCGCGCGGGAGGCATGCGGACCATGTGTCCCCTCGGCAACATGTGTGCCGCCATGGGCGCCCTCGTAGCCCGCGTGCGGCGCTGATTCGTAGCCGTGGCGCGCGCGGGCGTCGTGGTGGTGAGAGTCGACGCGGGGGTCGAGGGCGTTTGCGCTTCGAGAGGCGTGTGGGCCAAATGTGCCCTTGTTAGGGTCGTCGTAGCCCGTGTATCCGCCCGTGTGGCCTCCTTGGTATGCGGCGTGGCTTCCGTATCCGGCTGGGGCGCCTTGGTATCCTGCTTGAGCTCCTCTGTAGCCAGTTTGGCCGCCCTCGTATCCAGCTGGGCCTCTGCCGTAGCCAGCTTGTCCGCCCTCGTATCCAGCTGGTCCTCTGCCGTAGCCAGCACGAGCCCGGCCATCAGCATCTGAATCAACACGAGGATCAAGCGCATTTCCCGTCCGCGACGCATGAGGCCCATATGTCCCCTCTGCCACTCCCATGCTTCCCCCCTGTGCCCGGCCTCCATGCGGCTGCATCGGCGCTACATTTGCTCCCAGCACCTGCGCCCCTCCCGTCATGGCATCAACCGTTGGATCAAGCTTATTCAACACATCGTGGCGATGCGGGCCCGCCGTGTTGGGTGCTGGGCCGGGCAGCGAGCTCGTCTGGCCGTGCGGCTGCTTGGATGTGGAAAGGGGCATAGTTGTTGGTGCTTCTTGGTGTGAGGGCGGGTATGTCTGGTCAGCAATGTCGGTCTGCTTGTTGCGTCTGCGAGGAAAGTAGCACATGGTTTTGTAGACAGTTGTTGGGAGCCGTCTGGCCTTTTTCTCTTGGGCTTGGGCAATGACGTCGGTCCTTTTTTTTTTCCCTCAGACAATGACGTCTGAGCCCAGGGGGGGGGGAGAGGAACGATTCTTATACATCACTTCAAAGACAGACGTCAACTTGATTAAATCGTGGGTGCTACCATTGCTACTACTCGCTCAGCACCATGGGGCGGCCAGTGACGCAAGCCCGTGTCGCCATCATGACGTACCCTCTTGACTGGCGCTATAGGCCCGTCTGCCTCGAAATCCTGCTGGCCGTCAGCCCGCCCCGTGCAGATTGGACGGCTCGTGGGCCAGCCTGCATCCCAGGAGCGGCATCTAGGTACGACATACCAGACGGGGCCAATGTCAGCCAAGTGCCCCTAAAAATTAAAAATGACACGTGCAGCACCAAGACGTTGTCTTTTGCCACAAGGCTGGGCCCAGTGTAAATAGTCTGGGGTGTCTAATGCTGTCATTTCTTTTGCCACGGCGCCGTCTTTACGAGAATAGACGGCCAGGTTTGAATACATGGCTACCTGTGTACGCGTGTATACAAGCAGCCACCTCTACTCTTTTCATCTTGTTTGCTACTCTTGCATCTTGTTGCTCGTAATCTCGCGCACAAGGTCGACGAGCTTGTCAGCCAAGAGGTAGACGTCGACGGGGAACCGCCCGCTGACGTAGTTGAACTTTGTATCCTCCACCACGAAGCTGTATCCCGTATTCTTGTCAGCATTTATCCTAGTCTTGGCATGTTTAAAAGGCGCGGCCGACGTACGGGGTCGGAATCAAGCTGCTCTTGAATTGCGATGCATCGGCCAGTTCCTTGGTTACCTGGGGGAAAAAAGTCAATTCCAAAAACAAGAGAAATGTAAACGAGAAGAAAGAAATAAATCTCAAGAGACAAGAAAAAAAGGAAAAGAAGAAAGAAATCTCGAGAGACAAGAAAAGAAGGAAAAGAAGAAAGAAACCTCAAGAGACAAGAAAAAAAGGAAAAAGAAGAAATAAATCTCTAGAGACAAGAAAAAAAGAAAAAAAAGAAAAAAAACTCACCGACTCTTGCACATTCTCACTCCCCGCCCCATACGTCTTGTAGTAATCCCCCAACAACGCCCGCGTCGCCCAATACGACAACTGCTCAAACCTCGTCGGCAGCCCCGTCGTCGTACACTCATACAAGACACTCTTCCCATTCCCATCTTTCGCCCCCGCCAGCGCCAGCACTCCATGACAAATCGTGCCCACCGCCTTGCTGCCCGGCTTCCTTGTTTGCGGGAAATACTCCACCAGGTGTTTATGCAGCGCCGCCGAGTCGAGCAGCTGCCGCATCGCCTTGTCGTGCCCGCCGGGAATGTATACAAGGTCGTACGCGTCGAGACGGAAATCCGGAGCCGTCCATGACTCTGCCTGCTGCCATTCGTGCGAACTCGCCATGATTTCGTATTCGTCTAGAGCGGCTTTGGACGCGCCCTATATTTGGTTTATTTTTTTTTTCAGCGCCCTTGTCGAGTTTTGCTCATTGTGAGCTTGTAGAAATACTCTCGACTTACCAGAAAGAGCTGCGTCAGGCCCTCCATCATGCGCGCATCGCAGCGCGGCGTCTTGCCCGTCTCTGTGGCAAAGCTTATACCAAACCCTGCCTTTTTAAACGTGGCATACGGCACCGCCGTCTCTATCTCGCCGTTAGTCCTCTGTGAGGCTGTCCGTCCATCCATGTACATACCGGTAGGATCGCCTCCATAGTCGGCCATCAGGATGACCACGTGAGCCATTTTCTTGTCTTGCTGCCCTTTTCCTGTCCTTGCCTCAACCCTATTGATCCTCTGCACAAGACGGCTTGCTGGTCCGAAGCGGGGTTCGGCTTATCCCCGTCTCCCTTGGAACACGGGCACCATTTTTGCTTTTGCCCAGATTAGGCATGGCCCTTGTGCTTTTTTGCGTAGCCAAGCACCACTTATTCCCCTCATGTCTGGCATGTGAGACTTGACGTCTTCAGCCCTATTTGGCTGTAAACGTGCCTGGCATATTTGCTCCATGTGTTGTGCCATATTTTGACCTCGGCATGCCAATTAGCGGCGTCGAGACCGATTGGCAGCTCCAATCAGCTTTCACCACCTTGTTTTCACTACATCTTGTTCTCTTGTTTAAAAATCTTTTGATAGTCTCAAGTCCTCCAAGTCTTGCAAAGCTGTAATGCAGTCGCGCATGGCCATCGCAACGTATTGCTTTTGTTTACATTTTTTTGCCTTTTTCGCTTCCGCTCTTGCTTTATAGTTTCTCCAGCCATCAAAATTAGCAATTAAGCGACGTCGAATTGAATCAATCTGATTGGTAATTAGAAATCCTGCTCTACCCATAGTATCTAGCGACAATGATATCCCCTTACCGCGCGGGTGGCCTCTAGCGACATCCAACCTCGTCTCTCCAAGCGCCCCAAGCCAGTTTCGTAACAGACTAGGTCAATCACCGCCAGCACATCAACATGCTTCATCTCCGTAACGTGCGTCAAACGGCACTGTAAAACTCGGGCTCGCCTTCCCACACCACACCCGCTAGATATGATGAATATCAAACCTCTAGCGACGATGAATAATAGCCTCGTCATTGTTTTGCTATGTACCTAGTGTTGCTGAAAACAAATACATGTGCGTGAGACAATGCTATAACCTAGAACTCCTTGCCGAAGCCACCCTCGCTATGCACAAATACCCACTGCCAAACATGAAGAAGTAGCAGTGCTCCTCACATCAAAATCTCATGGCCTATGAGCCAAAGCTTCCTCGCCCAAACAATTAGTACAAATCAAAGCCACTAGCAGCACCACTGCCGCCGCGCTATATACCATGACGAAGACGTTTTTCAGTCCTGCGAGCAAGCACTCGAGCACCACAGGCACACGATCAGCACCAACTAGTCGCGCTGCAGAGGAGCCGCTCGCGCCTTTTAGCAGCTCCACAATGTCTAGACGGTCAATGAGAAGAAAGTGGTGCGCCAACTGCGACCTGGCCTCGTGGATAAAGAGGCCTCCCGCCAGAGAAAAGCCAAGCACCAAGCCGAAAAACTGGGCAAAAAGCATCGTTTTATACGTGACGAAGCGCTCATAGGAATGGCCAGGACGTGTATAGGTGGCCATCTCGAGGACCTTGAGGAGGCTTCCGCTGCCCATGCCGAGCAGGACGAGGCAGAGGGTGATGGCGTCCATGCCGGTATTGAGCTCGATTTTGCCTAAGTCGTACTATTTAGCCAGGTAATGAACACTTTTTATGCTTTAGAGCGGCACGACTTACTCAGAATGGCAGCAGACACAAGGGAAGCAGCGGTGCCGATATAGATCCAATACTTGCAATCCGAGCCGAGAAGAGCGGCAGAGCCACCGATAATCGCTCCAAGTGCCTGGGACAGGGTAAACGCCAACGACGAAACCGCCGAAGCAAGCAGCGACTTTCCGCGAACAAGCTGAAGATGGACGGGGAGATAAAACAGCGGCACGTATGCCACAATGGCGCTCAGTGCCATTAGAGCCCAAAGCACGTAAAACTGCCTTGCTGGCGAGGGCGCCTCGGGGAGCAGGCGAGCAAAAGGCCTAATGAAGATGCAGTTTGCCTGCTGGTAGACAAAGGCAATCAAGCAGATGCCGCTGAGCCAATAGAGCAGAATGACTTGCCAACTTCCAAAAGAATAGACAATGCTGGCCCAATTCGTCGCCACGACGAACAAGACTATAGATGCGGTGGAGAGGACGAGGCCGAGGAAATCAAAGGGCAAGACGGCCTGTCTATCCAAGGGCATGGGCCGGGATGTTGGGATAAGGGCTGACAGGGCCAAGAGGATGGGAATACCGAGCATGATGTGAACGTAAAACGCCCAGCGCCATGATTTGGGCTGCACGGCTGCAGCCATGAGCGGGGCGACGATGATGCCAAGGCCCCAAGCGATTTGCCTCGAAAGCATATACACGTTAGCAAGAAGAAGAGAGTTTTGAAAAAAAGATGTTTGACGAGAGGGCCTTACAAAAAGGGCAGCCTGGAAACATTGTTATTGCGAGGCGCGACAAGGACGTTTGTGTAAAAAGCGCCGAGGAGGGAGCCACTGGCACTCAATCCTGCCCAGACACAGGCCAATGTCGCCGTCAACATGGAGCTAGCCGTGGAACAAAGAGTTGTTGCGGCAAGCAAGTTGATGATGCAGCTCAAAAAGACAAACTTTACGCTGCGGCGAGCATAGACGTGAGAGAGGGGCATTGTGCCCACGAGGGCGCCGACGAAGAAGCTGATGAGAGGGTTAGTGTGAAAAGCCACTGTGGTTATATGCGTGTCAAGCAAGACAGCGACTTGCCCAATAGAAAGCCATGGCATGAGCTCAATGCTACCCAGCGCTGCGGCAATAGTCTAGACGGGGTTACTTTTGCATAGGCTGGGCATGTAGGGGCTGAGCATACCGGTTGAAGGTGAGCGGTGAGAAAGATGGAGGCTAGCCAGACAGACGAGGCAATGGCTGCGTGCAAGGCGCGGTATAAACGACTCTAGATGCCGGGGTGAGCTTGACTCGAGACATGGGATGAGTTTGGGAATTGAGATGCTTACCATTGTTGCTAGCTAGTAAAAAACGCAATGGATGAAAAAGAGACACGAGTCCAGAAAAAAAAGGAAACAGGCCTCAACTAGATGAGAAGATGCTAGGACCAAAAACAAGCGTGTTTTTTTTGCTAATTACTCTCAAGGGGAAGCTAGATACAAGACGAGAAGAATCAAGAGGTGCTTGGCCTCGCGCGTTGAAATACTACAATGTGGGGCGCGAAGAACTCGTCCTCATTGGTTCATGAGAGCACTCGGGACTGGATTCTGTTCACTACGAACACGACTTGGTTAATGGGATGGACGGGTGTGAAAAAGTGCCACCTCGGCTGGCTTGGAGTTTTGTGCGTCTTGGTTTGGCGTTTGCGCAGGTTGCGATACTTGGAGGTGCTTGGCATTGCCCAATTGAGCGTCGCGCAGGGAAGATGTGGCCAATCAGGCTTGGTGAGGGCAGATCAAGCATCAGGGCAGAGGTACATGTACATGATCACGATGCCACTTGTTGACGTTTGGCAAAGCAAGACATTATAAAAAGAAGACGACGTCTATGAGGAAGCGTTTTTGCTTTATTGCTGCAAGATTTGATGACATGGACGGCACGTAGCCTAAACACTACTCGGCAAAACATGATTTTAAACAGCAAATATAAACTCCTTGTTTAATGAACCATCTCCCACAGCCTCGCCGCCATGTTCAAAACCGCCAAGAGCACACTTGTCAAGACCCCATCAAGGCTTCTGCCCCTCTTCCTTTTCCCTCCATACCTCCACTCGGACCGTCCCTCTGGCCACGGACCCTCGGGCACATAATCCAGCAGGGGAAGCTGCCTCGTAGCCAGCGCGGTAAAGTGCACCACCAACGACTCAAACAAGTCGAGCAACGGCCAGTGCCAGAGCAGGCGCCACAGCAGGCCGCTGCGGTGTAGGAGGCGCGCCTGCGTGGCGGCGAGGAAGAGGTAGATGCGGCTTGGGGGCAGGGCCTGGGCCTGTGTGTGTGCAAAGACGGCCTCGAGCTCGGCGAGGGTGAGGGGCGAGGCGAGGGTGTGGGCGGCGTGGGCGAGGTTGTTGGCCAGGTGGATGGCGTCGGCGATGCAGACTGAGGCGCCGACGCCGAGACAGGGGTGGATCTGGAAAAGGAGGTTGGAATTGGCGATATGAGGAGAGGGATGAAGAGGGAGATTTCTAGTCCAAGAGAAAAAGGCAGGCAGACGACAGAGAGTAAAGAAAAGAAGGATATAGAATAAAACAAGAATAAAGAATAAAACGTCTAGTCCAAGAGGAAAAGGCAGGCAGACGACAGAGAGTAAAGAAAAGAAGGATAAAGAATAAAACATCTAGTACAAGAGGAGAGGGATAAAGAAGGAAACATCTAATCCAAGAGGAAAAGGCAGGCAGACGACAGAGAGTAAAGAAAAGAAGGATAAAGAAGGAAAAACCTAGTTCAAGAGGAAAAGGGACGCAGACGACAGAGAGCAAAGAAAAGAAGGATAAAGAATAAAACATCTAGTCCAAGAGGAAAGGATAAAGAATAAAACATATATTCCAAGAGAAAAAGGGACGCAGACGACAGAGAAAAAAGGAAAAAAAAAACAACTCACCTTGTGCGCCGCATCACCCACCACCATGCACCTCCCCCCATACCACCGCCCCAACACTCCCTCTCCCACCTCAAACCCCTTTGCCGAGGGATACTCCCCCCCCAAAAACTCCTTTACCGATCCCCCTCCCAACCGACTCCTACCAACCACCTCGCCCACCTCTTCTCCTTGCCTCCCCACCCCCTCCCTATCCGCCGGCCACAGCGCAAAGACAAACGTCTCTGGTTCCTGTATGCCCAGCACTGCGAGTCCGTTATCCGGTACCGCGACAAAGGTGTAGTTGTTGCGCCCGCGCGGCGTGGGCCTGCTACCTACTGCTGCTCGCCAGTTTGTTTTTATTGCTAGCCTTTTGTTAGTCTTTTTCACGCTTCTTTTTTTTATTTTTTAAAAAAAGGGGGGGAGGAATTGGTACCGGCTGCGTCTCTCGAGGCGTCGTGGCGGCCGACTTGCTCCCAAATCGCCTCGCGCACTATACTATGCGTCCCATCCGTGCCCAGCACAAAATCACCCTCTTGCACCGTCCCGTCGCCGCACTCCACCCGCGCACCACACCCGCTCTGCTGCACCCGCCGCACCTCCTTGCCCAGCATGACGCGCTCCCCGTGCTCCAGGCATTCATGTAGCTCCCGCAGCAAGTCTGTCCGCCGAATGAACCAAAACTCGCTGCCCAGCCTGTTTCTCCCTCTCTCTCTCTCTCTTGCATCAGCTCCTCGTCCTTTTCTTCTTTTCTGAAATTATTATGAATAATTTCCCGTCTTTAAAACTCACCATTCTTTATATAGTTGCATCTCGGGCGCCTTCATCTTTTCTTCTCCTTCGTCATTGTAGAGTTGAGCCTGTGGACAAATCGGCATGCCTAGCTTGTGTACTCGCTCCAGCATACCTAGCTGGCTCAAGAGGCGCAACGTGCCGGGACACAGCGCAATTCCTCCGCCGAGCTGCGGCGTGAGCTGTTTGTGCTTTTCGAGTAGCACGTAGTCAATGCCGGCCCGTTCAAAGGCGTGCGCAGCTACTAGGCCTGTGATTCCTGCTCCTACAATGATGGCGCGAAGCCGAGGAGGCTTTTCCAAACCGGCTTCTTTTTCCATCATGCGCTGTTTGCATCAAATTGGGCTGGTATAAAACTTGGTGGGAGAATCGGGCTGTTGGTGGTGTTTACAACAAGACAAGAAAAAAAGAGCGTCTCCGTCAAACCTACATACACCTACCTGCATATATATATGTATACGTTTATCTTGTCCTGACCCGTCCTGTCTTGCCATACTTGCCCAACCGACTTCTTTACAACGTCAGCGTGCAGCCGGCTGCCGTCCTGCACAGACCCCATGGCCCTTTTCGGCCTGGTTTTTAGCCTCTAAGCGTCATCAATTTTTAACCAGTCAGCTTCCATCTCATGCCTTATCGGCCACAGCCCGACATGGTCAGATATTAATGCACGGATCCGCTGTTCGTGCAGTATGCGGCCAAATCACGCTTCAAGTGTCTGTAACTTTGGTCTAGGCCAGAATCCTAATCCACGCCTATCTTTTGCTTGTCGTATTTCTGCAGGCTAAAAAAGTCACCGATTCATCCTCAACTCTTTGGCGGCCCTCGTCTTGATTCTCCCCAACATCGACACTTATCCTAGCGCTAGCATTTCTTTGTAAATGCTTCCAGGTTTCACCCTTGGCCCATCTCACCGGGCGAGCTCTCACCTTTATCCTTGTGAACTTCCCTCATCTCTCGGGTTACACAAGACAAAGACACGCAAGCATGCGTCACTCAGACCCACGCTTAAAAGCCCACCTGACAACGTTGCTTACAAATCCCATCATCTCTTATCCCTAATCATTTTACACACGCACAGCCTCCTTGATATTATCAACCGCCGCTGTCATGCCAAGACTTTCTCTTTTCATTTTTTTCCCTTCTCCTTTCCTCCCAGACCAGGACACACCAGGGTCGTCCTCCCAGACCAACATCCTTGAGAGCCTTGTCTGCTGAACATTGCTCCCCCAAAAATATTTGCTTCATCGTAAACTCGTGACACTTCGTGCCTGAATATCCGCCTGCTAAACAGATGCTGTACAGTCGTTTCGATGTTGCAAACCTTTGCTCCCCAGTCTCTGTCCGACTTTAGGTGCATGATCCTTTGCGGAATATTTTCGACCAAAGGAGAAAAGAAAATGGAGAGATTATAAAATAATTCCCCAAACAAAACAGACAAAAAAACAACAACAAGAACGCGACCAACAGTCCTAAATTGCCTGAGCCAGTTCAGTCGGCCTCTAGCGTCGCAATTTCCTGCTTCTTGTCCAAGGCAAACTGTGCAAGCAGCTCGAGCGCCTCATCTTCACGCCCAGCCGGCACAAGAAGGTGGTCGTGGTAAAACGCGCTGACGGAATTGAGACCGAGATTGCGCGTCGCCAGGACCGAGGCCAGAGTCGCCATGAGACCCGGCACGGTGCGTCGGCCCGACGTTTCAACGTCAACGGCAATGATGCGACAGGGCGAAAAGTAGCGCATGTTTTGCGTCGTGGCAAACTGGAGGCTAACGAGAAGCGTGATTCCCTCTGCTTCGCGGAAGAGCAGCTGCATCTCGGACAGGGGGGGAAGGCAAGACGAGTTGCTGAGACAGGTAAAGACAAAGGTGCTCGGATTCAGCTTGAGCGTCAGGGTAGATAGAATGCGGGAAATGGCAACGTCGACAATGAGCTTCGACGACACTGCCATGTCCAGCGTTGTTGATGTTGAGGTTGGTGTTGCTGCTGGCAAAACATTCACCTCGTCCACCTTGCCATCATCTGTAGCCCCCACCGATGAGGCAGGCGTGGTTGGCGAATGCGACGGCGGGAGAAAGTATGGCAAGTCTAGAGAATCCGCCTTTTTAAGCCTCTTGACGCCAGGGTATGTCGTCGATTTTGGGCTCGACAGCGGAACAAACGTCGATGTGTCATAGGGGCCAGTAGCAAGCATAAGCTCGTCGTCGTCATTTTCCAGCTCCCGCTTAGACACACTACTATGCAGCGCGCTGGCCAGCGTAATGGCCTCGACGTCTGTCACGGCGTCATGAGCAGCCGAGCCAATCTGGGCCATGGCCTTGGTTGCAAGTAATGATGGTTTGGGCGGCCCCGCAGTTCTGTTTATCCTGCTGCTTCGCCCCCGCACTGCTCTCACAATGGCCGCGCGGGCGTCAGACGAAACGTCAGCCGTGCCAATCGAGTCTATGCACGAGGAGGACGAAGCTATGCCTGCTCGTCGTCGTCGAGACAGAGCCGACGCTTCCATCAGCGACCTGGGCGGCTAGGGCGACATGTACTGCGTCGAGTCGAGGGGGTGCCTGTGTGAAAGCGCCCAGACGCCTTATCCCAAAGAGGAACGGGGCCACGCGGTATGCTTTTCGAAGTTTCGGTCGTGGGGGGCTCCTTAGATCAGAGTCTATCGAGTCAATGGAGTCGTTGGGAGCTGGGGCGGAGAATCTAGTCAATTTTTGATTGGTCCGCCACGGCTGCCTTGCCCACGTAAGCAAGCTGCAGCCTGCGCGTTTTACCTACCCTAAACGCAAATAGCTCTGAGGCCGCACCGACAACTGTTGAGACTGCGGCTGGCACAAGCAACTTGCCAAGTTTTTTCCCGTTGACTCAAACCCTTGTAGCGCTTTGCATTGGATGTAGAATTCATTGGCTTAGTTTGACTCATCCGGCACTCGTTATTGTGCCTGTATCCATAAAAACGGCCGCCGCGCGTGACTTGTCAAACAATTCTTACTCAGCGCTGATTCTGAGGTGGCTTTCTTGTCGTCTTTGAAGGCCTGTAATAAAGAAGTGCTGCTACATACAAGGATTCAATGCTATGTAGCCAAGCCGTTGTATTCGAGGTGGGTCCTTCGACTATACAGCCTTTTTTGACTATTTCGAAAGCAACCACACAAGTCTCAAAGGTCTAGATCAGTTTCATTTTCGTCGTCACGCGCTTTATCAACATTGCCACCTCTCCCGCGGCTGAAAAAGAGGCTTGAATATTATGTGAATCGTTGCATCTTGCACCAGCCGCCTCCAGCTTGTGTCCGACGTGGCGTCGGCCAACTTGCAAAATGTCGCAGCCAGTCTCTCCACAGCCAAGCCTTATAACTCCGAGACTTTGATGTACATGACAATGAATTTGAACGCCTCGCGAAACTTGAACTTATACGGTGCATCGTCGCACAGCATAATGATTTTATGATATCGCGTGACTATTGCTTGCACGTTGGGCGACGATTGGAATTAAAGACATTTGGTCATACACTCGATGCGCCATGCAGGTGGTTTTCGTGACAGGACATATTTTTTATGCCTGTTTTCGCTAGATTTGCTTATTCATATGCTGTATTGGCCAGCCAAGTAGCAAGCGCATTCCGACTGGAAATCTATGCCTTAAAGGGGAGTGCTCGCTGCCCTTTTTCTCTTGTCTCAGTCCACTTGTCAATCATTTTCTCAAAATTTTCCTGCAATTTTTTCTCCATACTCAAGATATCAAAGAGACATAATGGTCGGAGCTTCAGAGTATGACCAGATTGGAAGCGCATACAATGTCATAGAGACTTTACCCTATCGATCCATGGAAATCCGAAACGTGGAAATGGCTATACAGCCATTTTTACAACCGGGAATGCTTGTCCTCGACATGGCGTGCGGCACTGGCTCCTACACTGCCCGATTGCTCAGCCTCGGTGCTGGCCGCGTGACGGGCGTAGATATATCCAGTGTCATGATAGAGGAGGCCAAGACTCGACTTGCTGCAAGTCTTGACGCTGGACTTGTCCGTCTCTGTGTTGGAGATGGTGGCATGCCACAATCGTGGGCGCCAAATGGCACGGAAAACTACTTTGACCTAGTCTTTGGAGGATGGTTCCTCAACTACGCCAGCTCCCGCGCCGAGCTCGCCTCCTTTTTCAAAACCATTGCCATCAATCTAGCTCCCAATGGAGTCTTTGTCGGCATCATATTTCCTCTTGTGGACAACAACGATGAGATGCAGCGTAGGGCAGTGGCTTATAACCTCCAGCCATTGTGCCGCCTGAGACCTCATCTTGACTACACGACACCACGGCCCTCTGGAGATGGTTGGAATGTGCGCGTCAACCTCGGCGATAGCGTGAGCTTCTCGGCTTGGCACCTCTATCGCCACGTCTTTGAAGAGGCGGCTCGAGATGGTGGTATGCTAGGAGCCTTTGAGTGGCGGCATGAGAGTCTCTTGGAAATGGATCCATGGGCCAAGTATTACGGACTGAGCTTGCATGAGTTCAAGATGCGTCAACAAATGCCACACATGTGTACTGTTGTGGTTCGAAAAGAGGCCGCCATCACGGCTAATATTTGATCTATCCTCGTTTAACTTGCATGCCAGTAAGAATTTTAATAGAGCTTGAATACGGATTGTCACGGCTAATCTTTGATTTAATCCCATCGTCCTTTTAATTCAATGCCAACAAGAAACTCTAAAAGAGCAATACAACTCGTTACAGCGTGGGTGTTTTTAGAAATGCAAAGATGTAGGCCACCTTTTTTTTTAAAGCTTGGAGTTTTGTTCCATCTTTTTTTGCAAGTCGCGCAACTGGCGACGAAGAATCTTGCCCGAGGGACTGCGGGGAACAGCATCAATGAAGACGACACCACCGCGCAAACGCTTATAGTTTGAGACGCGCTGAGCAACGTATTCTGCCACTTCAGAGGCAGAGATTGGGGTAGGAGAAGGAGCAAGAGTGACATAGGCTCGAGGCAGTTCGGTGCCGTTGCTGGAGTAGGGGATAACGGCGGCGTCGGTGATGGCGGGGTGGCCAATGAGGATGTTTTCCAGCTCGGCGGGAGCGACTTGGAGGCCCTTGTATTTGATGAGTTCCTAGTAGGCATGTGTGAGCAGAGATGAGAGGTTAAAAAAGCGTTCCAAATCATTAGAGCCAAGGAGAGACGATAGGTGCGGTGAGGAAATGGACATGATGTGCAAATGGGATGAAACTGGGAATTGGGTAACAAGCAAGAGCTGGCTACATGTGATACCTTTTTGCGGTCGACAATGTACAGGAGGCCGGATGGGGCGACTTGTACAACATCGCCGCTACGGAACCAGCCGTCTGAAGTAAAGGCGGCCTCGTTGGCGGATGGGTTTTGGTGGTAGCCGCAGGTAATGTTGGGGCCATAGAAGAGGGCTTCTCCAGACTCTCCAGCAGGAACATCGGCGCCGTCATCGTCGACGAGTCTGAGAGAATATGGTTAGAAAGGAACACTGGGTGATGCAATATTGACAGATGAAGACTGAGGTATCAAAAAAACAGGGGCAACAAGGAGCAAAGAGAGACTGACCGCATGAAGCAATTTGGCATCAAGAGGCCCACACTACCCACAGCCTCTTCTCGCATGTCGTAGGGAACATAGGTAATGCCGCCCGTCGTCTCGCTCAAGCCATAGAGCTGCGAGATGACAGCATCTCCCGCAATCTTGTTGCTCGCCGCGCGCTGCAAATCTACGCCCATGGGAGCCGCGCCAGCCGTGGCCTGGCGAATACGCGCCAACTTGTCGCCGACGCGCGGATGCTTGGCCAACGCGGCCCAAACTGGCGGCACGGTGAAGAGCGAGGTAATGCCCAGTGCGTCGATATTATCAATCAAGGCGTCAATGTTAAAGGCCGGCATCCAGTAAACAATGACGCCTTGGTAAAAGGAGCGCAAAAAGTAGCTGAGCAGGCCGGCCACGTGCGCTGTGGGCAGGTGCGCCAGCGTGCGAGGGACGTAGATGGGCTTCTGGGAGTAAAGTATTTCAAGCTGCTGGCGGTTTGCGTAGCCGCCGACATGGACTTCAAAGACGAGGTTGAGGTGGGAGACGAGGACGCCTGGCAAAGTCAGTAGGCATGTACATGGCATAACGAGATGCAGGGAGAGCAAGCCTTTGGGCAGGCCTGTTGTGCCAGACGAGTAGAGAATGCAAACGGTTCGGCGCGACAATTCTCGAGTGTCGGTAATGCGCCGCCAGTCGAGCTCCTTGTCAAAGGCACAGACGGCGTCGCCATTGATGCTGCGCAGGGAGATTACAGGGTACGACTCCAGCACCAGGATGCAGTGCGCAGGCAAGCCGGCAATCTTTGCAGCCTCAAGCGCAAGCTCTCTGCGGTCACTGCTGCAAGCCAAGACGACTCGCCTGCCCGCTGCTTCCTCTTTTCTCGGCGCCACATCCAGTATTTGCCGCGCCAGGTCCGAAGGCGTCGACGAGGGCGAAGCTGCCGAAAAGACAGCCCCCGCAGCAACGACGCCGTAAAAGAGACAGGCCAGCGCAGACTGACCCGTCGACACGCCCACCACCACGTCGCCGGTAATGGCGTCGCACGCGCCTGGCGTCAGTGTAGCTTCATCGGCGCCAATCGAGTAGCTTGAGCGGAGAAAGTGGGCAATGCAGCGGGTGAGGTGGCGGGCACGGGATTTTGTAATGACATTGAGGGGATCGTGGGCTTCGGCGTGCACGGCTGTGTGTTCTTTGGCGCGGCATTCCGGATGGTCTAGACGCGGTATTAGAGTGTGATGTGGTGAGGGAGCGAGGTTTGAAATCAAGCTTGGTTGCAATACCGAATAGTAGCGAGAGGATGTCGACTTGGGGAAAGTCCAACTTGTCTTGGCTGCTGTAAATCATTGTAGCGGGACACGGTTGGATAATCTTGCCGGTATAGAATTGTAGCTGAAGGATTATCGGATTGGCTGCAGCTACTTATAGGATTGGCTGTACTTGAATTAAATTGGTAGAGACTCGTGTTGAGAAGAAAAAAAAAGCCACCGACGCCATGCAATCATCTTGTATATCAATATATTGAGTCAAAGCCAGCAAACGCTCTCCAACAAGCCTATTCAGCCTCGGCTTCGGAGGCCGGGGCCGAAGAGACGGCACGACGGCGCCTTCCCCCCGCACGACAACTGTCTGAGCGAGACATGTATCTACATCTACATACATATGTACATATATACATACATCTACTACTCAGGTGGTTGGAAGCGAGGCTAGAGAATCCACTAATGTCTTGGTTCATGGCGGCACTTGTTGGCTGCTCGGAGCCGAGGCCAGTGAGAGCTGTTGTTGCTTGAGAGCGCATAGCGACAGCGGGTAGCGGCACTTGGTTCCACTCCATCGCTCAAGCTACAGAACCCACTGCTGGCCAATAGCTTCAAGAAATTCTAGCGCCAAGCAGCTACAGAAATCCACTACTAGCCATTAATAGTAGTAGTAGCTCAGACGACATGGCTCTAGGGCGTAGCGGCACTTGCAGGGTCCCTGAGTGCCGACGAGCAAAACTAGACGACAAGGCCGCATTGTCTCTTGAAACTAACAAGGAAAACATGCCGCCACGCATTGCCATTGTGGGCGGTGGTCCTGCAGGCCTCTGTCTCGCCGCCCTGTTGCATCACCGCGGCATCCCCCTGACTCTGTATGAGCTGCGCCAGCGGCCGCCAGCGTCTGCCGTTTCGACGCCCTGCAGCATGCTCGACTTGCATCACGAGACGGGCCTAGCTGCTGTGCGCGCCTGTGGTCTGTGGGAGCGTCTTGCTCCACTCACCACGGCTTGCGCCGAGAGCACCATTATCAGACGGCCCAATGGCAGCGTGACGTACCACGACGGGGGCAACGCGTCGTACAGGCCAGAGGTGTCGCGTGCGGCGCTGGTGGATTTGCTGCTTTGGGCAACGGCCGAGGGAAGCATTCGCTGGGGGAGCAAGGTGTGTGGCGTGCGGCAGAGAGGGGATGGCACAGTGGCGCTGCAGGTGAGCCGAGGAGAAGGAGGAGAAGCAGACGAAAGCCAAAGCAGCAGCAGCAGAGATGAAGAGGGATGGAGCAGAGACGACGAGAGACGGAGCAGCAGAGATGAAGAGCAATGGAGCAGAGACAAGAGACGGAAGAGCAGCAAAGACGAGACCGAGTACGACGTCGTCATTGGCGCCGACGGTGCTTGGTCGCGTGTCCGCAGCCTCGTGACGCCCGTCAAGCCCCATTACGGCGGCGTCTGCTACACAACCCTGCGCATCGCCCAGGCCGAGCAACGCTACCCCCACCTCTCTGCCCTCGTCGGCCCCGGCACATGCTGCATCCTGGGCAACGAGCGCGTCCTCTCCTCCCACCGCAGCATCGCCGGCTCCATTGTCCTGCACGCCAGCACCGCATCCGCCACCGAGGCCTCGATATGCGACGCCTCTCGCGGCCTCTCAACCGCCCAGATGGAAGAGCTCATGCTCCACGATGCCCGCTTCTTTGGCGGCTGGGGCTGTCCCCTCGTCCGCCAGCTGCTCGCCACCGCCATTGCCAGCCAAGCCCAGCTGCCGCCCTTTGAGCCTCCCGTCTTTAAGCCCATGTACATGCTCCCCGTGGGACACGCGTGGCCGGCAAACCAAGCCTCGGCCACGCTTATTGGCGACGCGGCGCACCTCATGATGCCATGGGCAGGCGAGGGCGTCAATCTCGCGCTGCGCGATGCCTTGGACTTGGCGGATGCGCTGGACGGAGCGTGGGGCGAGACTCGGGGCGGGCAGCAGGACGGGGGCTTGTTTCGCGAGGCTCTGCGGCCGCGGCTGGCGCGCTTTGAAGAGGCCATGTTTGCGCGGGCGGCACAGGCGGCACACGAGACTTGGCAGAATAGCGGCATCTTTTTCGGCAGAGACAGTGCGCGCAGGTTGGGCGATTTGATGGCTGGATTCACGGCTCAGGGACAAGGGGAGAGATAGCTTAAACGGCCCAGGTGTAGCTGTAAATTGGCTAGGCAAGTACATATCAGATGGATGTATATTGGCTAATGCATAATGTATGTATATATCTACCGGAGGAAGCAGAAGAAATGCCAAATCGCTATAATGGATGGCTCCCTTTTTGCCGGGTTTTCCCCCCTCTTTTTTTTTTAAAAAAAAAAGACTTTTTTGCCTCAACGCCCGCCCGCATACGCTACCATTGACGACTTGTCACAGAAAAACGCCCTTCCAAGAAACACCGCGATGCCTCCCAGCGCCTATACCGGGACCGGTTTTTGAGAGCTGTCCGCTGCATCGAGCCCCATCTTTCTCGCCTGGCTGCAGTAGGTGCCCAGCAACTCTGCCAGCCAGCGCTTCCTATTGCCAAAGTGGCGCGCTCCGGCCCGCCCGACACACGCATTCGCCAGGCTGATAATCTGCGCGTGCATCGACTCGGGCAGCGCCGCGAGATGCCCCTCGCCAATCTGGTACTCGACAGCGTCGCTGCCATTTGCAGGGGTCGAGGCGGAGAGGCGGGTGAGGTGGTCAGCCGCCTCGGGACTGGAGGAGACGAGGTCGAGGATGAGGGTATCGAGGAGGGCGTGTTGAGCGAGAATGTGCAGGACGCGCGATAGCGGCAGCGAGGCGGATGGCGAGCCAACAAGGACGTCGAGATTGGAGGCGTGGGAGTTGCTGCGCATGACATGTTCGGCCATGGCGGCAAACTCGAGGCGCGAGGCCAGGTCGGCCAGCTCGAGGGGCGAGTCGTCGAGACGCGGCTGGGCACGCGTGTAGCCAAGCCGGCGGCGCCACCAGAGATTGCAAAAGAGCGACGAGACAATGACTGGGATGAGGATAACATAGGCCCACCAGTACGAGGCGGTCAGCATGGAGGCGGCGCCGCCGAGCAAGGTGGCTGAGCCGTTGACGATGCAAAAGATTTGCACATGGCGGACGCGCTGGCGGACGAGGGCGGCGGCTGGCGAGTCGCGCAGCAGCGGCAGACGCGACACTGCAAGCCTGTGGCCATGTGCCTTGAGCCACATGTAGCCGGCCCACGACGAGTTGACGAGGCCAAAGAGCGCAATGGGGGTGTTGCCGAGATAACCCGACAAGATGTTGCTCGCCTCCCACACGGACCTGTTTGCACCGGCAATGGCCATGTAGGTGCCGGCCGAGATGAGCACGGCGCCAAAGCCCATGAGGAGATCCATGGCCCAGCGGTTAATCACCTCGCTCCACAGCTCGCGAAAGGTGACGGCCAGCAAGACGGCCAGGCTAAGCGCGTCGTGGTGCTGTGGCGCGCGCTGGCCAGCCTGGCGCAGACGACGCCGCTGCAGGCGCACAAAGCACACATTGTGCCAGGCGCGCCGCGCGTCTCGCAGCGCAAAGACGCTCAAGACGGCAGCCAGCGTGCCGCCCAGGCCCATCAAGACGACGGCATACACGGGCACCGGCACCTCGTTCCACACATTGGCTGCAAAGTCGCCCGCATTGGCCAGCTCGAGACAGCCCACCACCCATGACAGGTTGTTCTCCAACCGTGACCCGGGCGCAAGGGAAAAGACGCCCGTCGCTGACCGCACCAGCCGCGTCTTGCTCGGCGCAGCCTCTGCCGACGGCGCCAGCCACGACGACGACACGGTGGCTGGCGTGGGCGCATCCTCCTGCCTCGTGTCCTGGCCACACCTGACAGGCACTGCCATGGCTTGGGGGAAAAATTATCCGAGCGGGCTGCGTCGTTTTTTTTCTCTCCTTGTTTGCACTGCCTCGCAGCTGGGATACGGGGGTGTAGCAGAGCGTAATCCTTATTCTCGTACTTACAACTCGGGCTTTTGTGACTAGGGGGGGGGGGGGAAGATGAAAAAAGAGAGAGCAGCGGTAATTTTCAATTCTTTGTTGCCTGGCCCCCCAGTCCCAGGAATCTAAAAAAGGCTGGGATGCAAAGGAAAAAAAAAAGATGAGAATTACGCAACACGTTTTGAACAAGGAAGGGGAAAAAAAAATTCAGAGCCCCCCCCTTCGTAAAGGATTCTTGCTCACGCCCCGACAAGGACAAGAATTATATACATGCATTTGTTACTTGCATACAACGCTCTCTTGTCACCCACACGCCCGCAATGGACAAACCCCACAACGAGCCCATCAAACCCCAGTGGATCTCCGCCAAGAAACAAGCCGGCATCCAAGGTCCGAGTCAGGATGATTAGCCTTTTTTTTTCTTGGTGGCCGCTTCGATGCAGCGCCTTGGCAACGCTGTGATTGGGCAATGTGTGAGGGACGCGCCATGACTCCGTCTCGAGGCTTGGGGTAGGGCTGCCGATGGAGACTTGCTCAATCTGCCATTTTGGCTGGCCGGGTTTATGTTTCTTTTTCTTTTTTAAAAAAAAAGAGAGAGCTAATATTGAGCGCGGCGTGTTTCAGCCAAATTTAGCCGACGCCTTTTTTCATCTTGTTGTTTATTTTCCCTTTTCGATACTAGCCTTAGTGTCTATAATTAATTCTGGCTAGAAAGCGTCTTTACATAAAAATACCGGCTTGATACAGCACCCTGCTTAAACACGTGGTGTCTAGCCCAAATATTCCATTATAATCTTCCACTACCAATAATTGTATAGTAGAATCCTTTAAATGTATACTAGATTAAAAGCATCTGAATAAAATTTACCTTTTTCTTTTTTATTCCCACATGTCTGCCAGCGCTAATGCTTGAGCATATTTCTTCTCCCTTTGTATATCCCCGACGCGCACTTTGTATTCGAGGGCGTGACTCGGGCTGCCGGGGAAAAAAAATACGGTCATGAGAATATCATACTCGTCGACACTACAAGGCGAGACCTGTGCTTCAACGCATAAAAGGTAATCTGCTGCTGCACGAGCTGGGTGAAATGTATTTTGGGGTGAGTAACAAGAGGGGAATAAAGGGCTATAGACTGAATAAGAAGAGCAGAAAAAAGAAGCCATGGTAAAGACTTGGCATGAGTCACTGCCATGCTGTGCAGCCGGCTCTGGGTTCATGGGCTGGCACTTGTCTGAAATTCTTAATTTGCCTGATACTCTGTCCATGGGCTTGTTTGAAGAAATCAGTCGTGCATCAGCGTGCATGTAAATGCTTGTCGACAAGACGGCCCATGCAAAACTCGGCGTCAAAAGTTGCACCTGCTTGGCCTCGTGTTGCGACGTATCGTATACATGTATGTAGCTGCGCGTTCTAGGCAGGTCCAGTCTTGGGTCTTTGCAGTGGCTTCTGCTTCACGTCATTGCATAGCGATGCTCTGGGTATATATACCGCATGTAAATGTACCCCAAAACCTCGCTCCTCCAACACTGCACTCCTCGAGCCGACAATCATATCAAGAGCTATTAGTCAAGACACTTCTTCTTCTCTGCAATGTCCACCCCGAACCAACTCACTAGAGATGCTCTATTCAACGTCAAGGACCGCGTTGCCCTCGTGACAGGTGCGTCGCCAAATTGCCACCTCGACTCTTCACGACCCAATAACACCCATCACCACAACAGGCGGCGGCAGCGGCATCGGCCTCATGACAGCCCAGACGCTCGCCGCCAATGGCGCCAAGGTTTACATTTGCGGCCGCACCAAGGAAAAACTCGACACCGTGGCCTCGCTCTACGCCCCAGCCAGCGGCCCCGGGCAAATCATCCCTCTTGAGGCAGACATTAGCTCCAAGCAAGGCATCCAGTCCCTCGTCGACGCCATTTCGCAGCGCGAGTCTCATCTCTGCATTCTTGTCAACAATGCCGGCATTGGCAGCACCACGCACCCCACGGGCGCCCATGCTGGCCCTGCTGCCAGCGCCCTCTCGCACCGCCTCTTTGCCTCGTCGTCGCCTAGCGACTGGGCCAAGGTGTGCGGCACAAACGTGGCGCCCATCTTCTTCGTCACGGCCGCCCTGCTCCCCTTGCTCCAGGCCTCGACGGACAAGTTTTATGGCTGGTCGGCCACGGTTATCAATGTCGGCTCCGTGGCGGCTGAAATCAAGTCGTCGCAGTCGCACTTTAACTATAATGCGTCAAAGGCGGCTGCGGCGCACTTGTCGCGCATGCTGGCGGCAGAGGTGGTGGCGGCGGGTCTGAGGCTGCGCATCAATGTTATTTCGCCGGGCATCTTTCCCAGCGAAATGACTACGGGCTCGAGCGACGAGGGGCAGAGGAGCTACATGGACAAGGACGCCATGGCGCATATTCCGGCAAGGAGGCCCGGCAAGGATGTCGACATGGCGTCGGCCATGTTGTTTCTTGTCTGCAACCAGTACATTAATGGGCAGACTCTTACCGTTGACGGCGGCATGACGCTGTCGTTTGGCAGGTGAGGGTGCCTCGAGCATCGCATCAAGTCGTATTCTGTATACCTCTTTGACATTGAGTCGCACACTGTTGCATTATACAACCTTGTTCAACCCACTACAAGACTACCTAGTTTTTGCAGTGTTTTTATTCCGACACACACTTTTAAAGTAAACCATTATAGAAACAGAAAAAAAGAAAACAATCTTTGTTTCATGTGACGTGCATACATGAAACAGGGCTGCACATGGGGCCCCCCTTTACACGCCCTTTGTCTTCCAAGCCTGATCTGCATCTAGCCTACAAGTCAGCCGACAAGACGCCCAACCTCAACCCTCCCAAAAAAAACTCACCGGGATGAATCTCTGGCGTCGCAATACCCCGCCTCGCCTCTCGCTTCTTGCGGAAATCAACCCCGAATTTCGCATCCCTCGTCTCGAGCTCCTTTTCGTCAAGCTGCCCATCCTGCGTCAGGCTCGTCATGAGCTGCGGCTCCCCCAGCGGCAGCTTGTCGCCGCGGTCCGTCTGCCACAAGTGGTAGACCTTGCCGTAGAGCCTAACGACTTGCTCCATGGCGCTCGTCTCGGCCGGCTGCCAGGCTGCTTCGGGCACGTGCGGGTTGGGCATGATGAGCATGCCCGACTTGACCTCGTAGACGTGCGAGTGCCATAGTTTGCGCTCCTCGGCCGGTAGCGATTCGTAGAGGTTGGTGGTGATCATGTATTCGATGCCAATGAGGCGTGCGCCAGGCTGGTCAGAGTCGTAGAGGAGGCACTGGCGGACTTGGTCGTCTGCGAGGGGTTTGCTTGTTGGTAGGGAGTGTTAAAGGGGCTGAAGAGAAAGACTTACTTAGGTGGGCGCAGTAATGGTTGGCTTCGATGAAGCGCTTGGGGTCTTTGGCGTAGACGTGAAAGGCGTTGAGATGGGCGCAAATGTTTTTGAGCGGTTTAAACTCCTAAGAGATGGAGCGTACATGAGCCATTCTGTGGGCAGAAAAAAAGGTCTTGCGTGTCTTTTGTACCTGCACCATGGACGCTGCCGATGTGAGAATGGTGTTGCTCATCGACATGGGCTCGCCTGGCGTCTTGTTTGAGGTTGGGTCTTGCGCCATTTCTTTTTCTCCTTTGTCTGGATTAGTCTATAAACTTCAATGTCGCCAAATTGATCTGTAAACCTGCTAGTCTCGAGGCTGGTTATCTCAGAGCTCATGTATAAGCCTTGCTGTGTCTGGGGTGATATCTGAGGCCTTAAGGTTCGCAAGGATAAGAGGTGAAGCAAGTGCAGCAATCATGGATGTCCTAGCTCTCTGCATTTGTACCTACATTACATGGATTACGTTGCAGTTTCAATCACGCCAACGTAGCCGTTTTGCGGAGAAGACGAGATGCAGTGCATGTGCATCTTGGCCATCAAGTTTCAACATGCCATCAGGGCCATTTAGCCGATGACGGTTATGCAAGAATGAAGCCATTGTTGTCCAATTTTTCCCTGGCCAAGGAGGGTAGTAGAGATAAGTGGTGGAATGGGTGATGGAAAGCGAGCCATTTTTGCCTTGACCTGGAGACGCGTCAAGGTGACGGCTCAATGACGCCATCAAGTTGCCGCTTCTAGGAAATAGTGACGTCGCCATGATTTGACACGAGCAAACCTCTTGTTTCTCTTGCTACCCCGTTGCCGTTTCTTTTCTTCTAAACCTGGACATGGGTATTGATAATTCACGGCAGACTGATTCAAATGGATTAGAAACAAGAGACGTGCTGCTCCTCGTGGCGACTATTGACGCTTTCAATGCCTTGACCAGTTTTCAATCGCTCAAGGCATGGTCTCGATGTCTCTGATTTTCACCGTTTTAATCACTCTACTCTCTTTTTGCAAGGTGGAAAAGAGCAACGGGAATTCGCGGAGCAAAACGTCCGCCAGACGATGAAAACAGCATTTCCAAAAGTAGCCTTGGAGTCTCCCAAAAGATTAGTAGCGAGATCGACACTGAACCGTCCTTGTCCCCCTGGCCCTGATGATTCATGAGAGGCTTACAGACCACGACGCGCCACGCTCAAAGTCTCTAATCATGACGAAATCGCCATGACGGGCTGTTTGCGTATATATACAGCTCAGAGCACCTGCTCAGTACTGTTTGGCGCTGCAGAATACAAGTCGCTGCACCAGACACCTTGGCCATGGCTCGACGTGCTGGCCTCGCAGCCATTGTTGCCCTTGCTCTCCGCGGACACCATGGCCTTTGCACTCCCATATCAGACAGCCTCCCCGGTGCCCTTGCCACTCAACAGCCCGTAGCTCCCGTCGTGCCCGTTGAAAATGTTGTTTCGCACGGCCCATATACCGGCCCTCCCCCTTGCACCACTGGAGCTCAATCAACCGCCATTGCCGCCCAGTCTGTTGCCGCCCTGCCCCCTGATCAAAAGAAGCTTGCCTACCCAGCCGACGGCCAGCTGCACGCGCAACAGCCCGCGCCCTTTACCCCCCATGGCGGCCTGGGCACCGACGGCTCCGAGCCCGTGTACCGCGTGCAGAGCGATTTTGACTATCAATCGATTGCTCTGGCGCTCTACCAGGAATGGATCGAGCTCGACCTCTTCCACTGGGGCCTGGCGCGCTTCTCCAAGGCCGACTTTGAAGAAGCAGGCTTGACGGCTGAGGACCGCTTTCTCCTCGAATTCATGGCTAATCAGGAGGTCGGCCACGCCACCGCCCTGACAAACATGCTCGGGCCGCAAGCACCGCGGCAGTGCAGCTACAACTATCCCGTCTCGACGGTGCGCGAATACATTGACTTTTGCCAAAAGCTGACGCGCTGGGGCGAGGCGGGCGTCTACGGCTTCCTTAACCATCTCGACGCCCGCGAGGTGGGCCAGATTCTGCTGCAGTCCATCACCACTGAAGCGCGGCAGCAAATGGTTTTTCGGCAGTTCCAGGGCCTCTTTCCCATGCCCGTGTGGTTCGAGGTTGGCATCCCGCAGTCTTGGGCCTGGTCGCTGCTCGCACCGTATATTTCGTCGTGCCCTGCTGGCCAGAGGCAGCTCATTTGGCAAAACATTCCTGCTCTTCGCATCCTCAACCAGCCCAATCCGGCTCGCATCCACGGCGAGGCTGCCGAGGGGGAAATCACGGGAGGATATGCAAATACGCTAAACTCCAAAAACATTTCTCCAGACGACGACTGCTCTGCCACTGCAGAGGTGGGCAAGAGCTGTAAACCAGGCATCACGCGCAACCGCACCCAGCCTCTTTCCTACGCGGGCCGCCGCGTCCATCTCGAGTGGCATGAGCCCGGCATGGCGATTGGGCCGAATAACAGCTACATCACTTCCACCACGGCCGCACAGCCCCGGTTTGCGGCGTGGGTGACGCAGCTCAATGTCACGTACTCGCCGCTGCAAGACGTTGAGGGGTGCAGCGCCTGGACGGTCCAGCCAGACACGTCGACCTACCAGGGCGACCCGGCCATCAACGGCACCGTCTTTTTGGTCCTGACGGATAAAGACGTTGCCGTGTCGCCGTTTAATCTGACCATGTTGAATCCGCATGTTGCTGCCATTGGCATGTATCAGGCGGGATGAGTTTTTAAGCATGTAATTTTTTTTGCAGTATAGTGTTGAATTTTGTCGAGTGTGTATATATCCAGAATAATAAAGTAGCAATCTATAACCATGTTGGCCCATCAAAGTAAAAAAGAAGCCGGCGCCAGCTACCAACTCTATCCATGTCGTGTGGGCCAGGCGGGCCGTGCCGTCACGATGCCGATAGGCGAGCGTCACCATTGATGGCCCAACAACAGCAGCCCCTTTGGCGCCATGCCCGACAAGTATCAAGCGCTGGCAGTCTTGACTTGAATAGAGCTTGTCGAGCTTGATTATTTGCACGCTGAATTTCAACGCGCCATGCAGAACAAGCTTGGGTAATTTCAAATGCAGCAGCAACACAACTCTCGACATCCCGGAATGAATCATGAATTTCGCGCCACGCTCAAGTATCGACAAGGAAGCAGAGTGGGCTAGGACGTCTCGTTGCTGCAACTGCAACATGCATCAAGGCCAGTTTTCTCCGATGCTCTATCCACATGGTCCTGACTCCTTCGATACGACTAGTGGTTCCTAGCTGACACGACACGATTGCCACTTTGCACGCCAAATGCCCAGCCTCTGCAGTCGCCAACTCTTGGCCCCATGCAGTCAGCATACATGATCCGGCCACGTCGACTCTTTGCAAGCGAGGCGCCCTCGTACCAAACACGTCACGACGCTCTATCCGTGGTCTATTCTGAGTCAAAAAGGCTCATCACCAACGAGGGAATACGAGCTGACATACATGTAGGCGCGCAAGCCATATCAGGTTTTGCCGCCCAGCTCGTTAAACGACTTCAACGTGCATGCCGGCCCGTTGAGTCTCCGAGCCCCCCGTCAAGAGACAAGCGCAGTTTTTCTTCTTCTTTTTTTCCCTGCCTCCCCCCCACTCTTGTTCTCTTTTGTGGCCGTAAAGGAGAGAGGCAAGGGACGACAAGACCACAAAAAAAAAGTCAACGTTGCAAAGGCCTGAGCATCGGCTGCAAAGGAGCTTATGGCCGCCGACGTACGGGGCTGACTCGGGATGCGGTGGAATGCAGCGCGTATGCATGACGGCCAAATTTTTTTTTGTTCTTTCCCACTCTGGTGATACTCTGGCCATTTGCTTTTGGCACTTGTGCTTGACCTTGGGGGAATATTTCTGGAGGCTATGCAGGTGGCGTGGAAGCATGCACTGCCGGTGCGGGAGAATGCCCGCAATGACACCGTAAGCAGTTTTTTCTCCTTGTTTTTCTTTTTTTCTTTCCCCCTTTGGCGTCCATGGCTCTACATGGGACGTGTTGCATCCATGTATATGCAAAGACTGCGGATGGAGGCGTACATACATATATGTGTGAATATGCACAGAAACCCTGGCCGCTGCAACATGCGACGATCCGATGCCACGACTTTGCTCTAGACGCGCAGGACTAGCCATCTTGTTCTTTTCTTGTCACTTTGTTTTTTTTGAAAAGACTTTGCTCTGGTTGGGGAGCAGAAAAGAGAAGAAAAGAGGACCAGCTAACGTAACGTGGCATCCCGCATCCTGTTGTACGAGGCCTTTTGCTGGCCATGTATGTTTCACGGCGTCGACGCACTTGACCTGCACGTTTGTGATGAGAGTTACCAACAAGCGTCGAGCGCTACGCTTTTCATGTCTCGAGCTCCAGGAGACGGATGCAAATGGCACAAGGCAAAACACGAAGTCAAAAAAGGGTAAAAATGAGGTCAAAGGAGCACCACGAGATCAAGAAAAAGAAGAAGAAAAGCAAAGAAAAAAATAGCCCATGTCAGGGGACTCGGCAAATGGTGCCCCAGCCGTGCGGGCGTCGCACAACAGCCCAGCTTTGTCCGCTGACGTTTTTACCGTCATACTACGCAAGCTCTTGAATCCATCCGAATCGGCCTCTTCGGCTCTGCAACAGCCCTCCGCACCCATGTTTTTTTTTTGTCTTGTGCGGCTGAGAGTGCCGTGCCTGGAGGGGGGCGCCGCACCGCCCAGGACCCTGTGGAGCTGAGACACATGCACGCGTCGCTGCAAAGAAAGAAATACCAACCCAGTCGATTCCGTACCCAGACGGCTTCTTGTTGCCTCCAAGGTGCCCAATTCGGTCCTGCGCCTTGCATGGTTTTGCTTTCTTTTTTTCTTTTTCTTTTTTCCTTTTCGGCTACATGTAACCGCCTGCCTCCCCCCCTCCATCACAAGGCGTCACCACCTTTTTACAGTCAGCATAAACGCCCTGTTTTGTGCTCGGCGACGTATTAGAAAAATAAAAAAAAAACACACAAGACGACTCAGAAAAAAAAAGACAATGAGCAGCACCGCGCTTGCGCCCGCAATACGAGGCAGGCTGGTTTGTACTAGTTGTGGGACCTTGGTGGCGGGTTTTTCCCCTGTTGTATCTATTCGGTCGGGTGGCGTCTCCGCTTCAACACGGATGGGCCTTGGGCGGAGAGATGTCTCGACGGCTTTGGAGGGAAAAGGGGGTTGCTCGACTACTTAAAGAGGGCGGCGTGGCCACGCTGCTGTGAGTCGGTTTGGAATTGCACCAAGACATGTGGTAGACGAGGACCAAGGAGAGCAGTTCATCACACGACAGTCGTTCATCTTTACTTTTTGGCCTTGAAGCTTTGATAGTTCCTCATTGTCTCTAGTTAGCCGCCAAGATGCGTTCCAAGGCAGTGGCTGTTGCCTCGGCACTCGCTGGGTAAGACTCATTCACTTGTCTCTTGCCCTCAGGTCTTGATTTTCACTTTTGATATTGTCTCGTAACCACTTGACTCTTGCATATTGTCAACCCCTTTTCTAACCTCATCAACTCGTTTCTCTTCTCATTAATCTTCAACTTGTTTCTCTTCTCATTATTCTTGAGCTCGCTTCTCCTCTCAGAGACCTTTTCCTTGTCCTCGTCAACTAACCAACCCTCTTTAAACATATAGCACCGCCAGCATCGCCCAAGCAACAAACTACAACCCCCCCTGCCCATCCGTCACCGTCACCGGCGAAATATGCCCAACCTGTCCCCTCAAGGATTGCCTCGCCATTGAAACCATTACTGCCAACAAGCAATGCCCCTATCCCATTCCCACCACCACCACCTCGTATCCATGCTACCAGCCGCGCAACAAGTGCCCTACTGGCTGCGCTTCAACCTCGTATGTCATTGTTGGCCCGACGCCGAGCTATACAAAGCCCAGCTATACCAAGCCCGATTATACGCCTTCGCCCATGCCCACTCAGCCCACCCATGTCAACCCGGAGAATCCCTGCCCGACGCTCACTCACACCCGCAGCGTCTGCTCGACTTGCGTGCGGCCGCTGTGCATTACTATTCAGACGCTGAGCTGTGCCAAGGGATGCCCCACGCCGGTGCCCACGGTTTATACAGAGATTGGCTGCCACCAAAAGTGCCCCGGTGGTTGTGCTACGCAGTATGAGCTTGCCAGCAACTGCGGCTCAAAGTCGACGCACAATGCCTATCCTCCTCCATCTTCAGATTATCCTCCTCCAGCTTCTTCAGATTATCCTCCACCAGCTTCTTCCAACT